>VZTR01010322.1:102880-171444 GCA_013400775.1 Chaetops frenatus | reverse complement strand
TGACTTAAATGCATTATGGACACTCTGGGGCAGCCACAATGTTTGTCCCACGTCTGCCCTCTGAACTGAACACAGCCAGAATTAAAACTTTGGTTAGGGCAATTATCCATTTGGGAGATACCTGAAGTATCCATTCAGTCAATAATTCGAAGGTTTGCATGACTGACAAACTTTCCCTTCACTACAGCATTTGAGCCCTGTCCCTGGGGCACAGCCACCCCCTTTGCACAGCCCCAGAGCCTCAGGAGAAAAATCTTTGTGAAGATCACTGCAGAGAGACCAAGTGGAGCTGAAACTGCAGCTGCAATGACAGCCATGGACACTCATGTCTCAACTGGCAAGAAATTCCAGCTGAACTTTTAATAAAATATCAATTGACCTCCTTATTTCTTGAAGGAAACTGTCTCTCCACCACTCTGCTGTTCCTCCCCTGCCTCGATCTTTGACTGCAGCAAAAGGTGTCCTGGCAAGGCCCTTCCCTGGGATGAGATTTCTTACATAATTAGAGCTGACACCACTGTGAGTTTAAAAAACAAATATAAGAATCACAGAGGGACCTGACACTTTAATGGGCATTAAAAGTATTAAAAACAGTAGTGGCAAACTGGGTAAATTCTGAGTTAGTCAGTGGGCAGACACTGGCAAATTTTGCAGTCAGTGGGAATTTTGCATGCCTTAACATTTCCCTAAGAAGATATGATTTCTTTACTTCTGAAGGAAATGTCATATTTTTGCCATTTAATAAAAACATTTCATTAGAAAAGCAATTTTAGTTGGTACCGTATTGAACTGTAATTAAAGATTTACAATCCTATTAAAAGGTAGTGCTGTAGTTAATCCTCAGTAATAACACATTTTGTAAAAGTTCAGTGTTACACACAAAGCTGAGCAGTTGATGCCTCCTGCAAAATATTTGCTGGATTTTCCAAGAGTCAGCAGAGTGCACTGCTACAGCTCTCCTTCAAATAATCTATACAATCTGTGCAACTGTGGAAGTAGCCCAGGAAACTCTAAATATTCCTGTATTTTTATGACCTGTACATTTATACCAATGCCTAAGGCACACATTTTTCCATCTTGATTTTACAGGATTAGCACACAGATAACCCCACTTTGTTTCATACAGCATTGTGGGGGTGATAGTATCAGTATTATCAGATTACCTCACAGTGACCCATTTAATTGTGGAATGAATGGAATTATAGAATTCAAAAGAAGAAGGAGATTAGCTCAATTCTAATAGAATACATGAACTAGGAAAAAAACCTCAACAGTATCCTGTAAAAATAATACAACTGTAACTGTAGTAAATTAAAATTAAAGAATTAAATCTATCACAAGCCTTAGACTGAACAACAATAAGTGTTTGGTTGCATTTCTGTTATCATATTTCACATACCACTGAATTTGTTAGAAATTCCATGATGCAAAACAAATTGTGGATGTGACAGAAATTTGCTGAATTATCTTTTTACACACAGGTTTAAGGAAAAAACAAAACAACTCTTTGGGCCATATATGAATCCAAAGCACTTCTTTCTTTTTTTTTTTTTTTACTATTCAAAGCTCCTTTTTAGCTTCAGATGATGTAATTCAGATGATGTAATGTTGGTCCAATTCTGTTTTAAAAACTTTTGTTGAAATTCAGCCTAAACCTCAAGCAATGTGGGAGCTAAAAACGTTCCACGTAAGGCTGATGCAAATATTGCAGATTATTTTTAACTGCAAGTGGTTATGCAAAGTTGTTTTGGCCATTATCCTACAAACAATAAGCCCTGTCCTATCATGCCTTTAGGATGCAGAAAGGGAAGGAGAATTTTGTTCAGCTCCAGAAAAGGTGGTGACCAAAATCAGTGCTAAATTGTGGTGATAACAAAATTTTTGAGCTTACTTTTATGTAAAATCTCTCTTAACCTTTTCCTATGCCTCAGGACACCTCAGGCACATCAAATAATTCACAAACCACTTCTGTCTCTTTGCATTTTTGCTGTAAAAGCAGTGGGCAGTGTGATTTTTCTTTCTGCACCAGGCTCTGTTGCTGGGTTTCGGGAGGTGAGGGGGTTTCCTCCGTATTTCCAAATGTAGCCAAAGCAGTCACAGCAACACAAGGAGCTTTTGCACTGTTTTTCTCCCTAAAAAAACCTAAAGCCATTCTCTGCACCCATCCCTTGAGGACTTCCTGCTCCCTGTTTTAGGATGAGAAAACAGGAGTGCTACCACAGTTCACCCACCCTGGGAAGCGATGCCAGAAGGGATTGGAGATTTTCCAGGATTACCTCTAGGGAATTCTGGACTGTGCCCTTGGTGTCCATTCTATTTTACCCACACATGGACAGCAGAATGTGCTGCTTGGTTCATTTCCCTCCTGAGCCTCAGTCCAGCCATTGTGCCCTGAGGTAAGAGAGAGAGAGGAGAGATTGTTCCCTGGCTGTGCTTCACCTCACACTGGGACACAGGAGCTGAGAGTCACTTAAAAACAAATGGACACTGCTGTAGGGGCCATACAAATAAGGTGTCTGCCTAGGAACTCAAATAGTTGTGTTTTTTTATTTTTTTTCCAGCTTACAGTCATTATTTGCTATCTCTTCAGAGCAAATGGGACACTAAAGTGGTATTGTAAAAGCAGTGAGGAATGTTCCTGACAAGCCCAGCGTGGTATTTCTTTCATCCTCTGGAATAAGATTTCCAGAGAGATGAAATGCTGCTCTTGAAGCAAGAGGAGCTGCAGTAGGTTTATTTTTTTGTGAGAGGGACTCTGCTCTGCACCTGCTGTACCCAGGCAGGGCACTCCTGTCCCAGCAGAGCTCCCCACATTGCCCTCTGAAGGCACTTTAGACATGGATGGCACCTGCAGTAAAAATGGGCTTTGTGCAGGTGAGTCAACACCTGATTCAGTGCCAAAATAAGTGTATTTCATAAGGAAGAATTTGCAAATACTTCAGTCTCTCAGTTTTTCTCAGGAGCTGGATTTGTTTTCTTATCTGCAGTAATTTTTCATCCATTTTGTTTCCTCCTTAGCTGTGGAAAGCAATGTTTTCCTTCTAAGGTGTCCAAACATTGCTTGATGATACTCCCAAGAACCATTTGGAAAGGCAAACTGGATCTAATTAGCATTTTAGCTTAATTGGTAATATATTAATCTATACCAATATTGATAATTGGTCCAGAGCAAAGGCCTGCCATTATATTTGTCAGTTTAAAGATTATTAGGCCTTCTCAAGCCCCTTAAAAATAGCTCTCCCCAAAAATTGCTGCACCAGTGGTGTCAAAATTGCCTCAGAATTCAGGTGGATAATCAAGTGGATAAACCAGCTTCCAAAATATGACCTCTCCTGGCTTATGACACTGAACATAAGATTGGTATTTATACTCCAACTTGCTGTAAAAAGGAACCTTTTCAGAAAGCCCTGACTCCATCTAGAACCATGTCTGAAATAAAGGCCTGAGATGTGTCTTCAGAGGGAAACACAAGAAACACCATTTCAAGATTTTTTTTTTTCATCTTGGGTAATTATTTTCTTTTCATTTCCACACTGCACAAATGCCCACATAATTCACTTGTGAAATGTTAAAATCTTAGCCTGCAGGGACTAGGTTATTGTCTGAAATTCCATCATAGCTTCTAAGAGATCTTTGCAAGCTAATTGTTTTTCACGTGAAAGAATAATTCCTTTTGATAAATTTAAATTACTGCTTTCAATTTAATTATATATGCTTATCTATTATTAGTGTAAAACAGAAGTAAAATTACATTTCCTGTAAGTCCTTTGGTTTTTTTATCTTTTCTTAGTGGCTTGATTATATGTCTTTTTATTGTTTTTAATGGAAAATTAATATCACTATGACCAGAACTGCACTCTGTATCGTGGTACCATTAGAATATTATATAGATAAATATAGATATCTCATATATTGATTATCAAACTATCCTGTTTTGTGGAGGTTTTGGAAATACTCCTGAGTCTTATCTTTTATGCAATTTTCAAATGTTGCCAACACAACACTACATTTTCCACAGCCTTTAAATATTACGACAAAGCTGGGATTCACTTTCTGAATTGAAAATATTTGCAATAATGAACTGTTGGCAATTGATTCCCATTTAGATAGCTTTTTAGTACATTTTTTAGCATTAAAATCACTTTAAGCTTGAGATGAAAAGAATGTTTCAAAATTCCAATGTGTTAATCATCTTGCTTCTGCAATGAAGAAACCATTAGGCCACTCCCTTGATACTAAACACATTTAATTTAGTAGTGGGCACATTTTTATTTCAGTGTATCTGTAGCAAGTAAGTGAGAAAGGAAAAAAAATCTACAGTTGAAATATCAGTTTTCTAAACTCACAAAATAAAGTGACTTTATAAATCACCCAGAGCTACTGAACAAGTAATGTTGGAAATGTCCTCTCAAAATTTATCAGTCCATGCTCCCTAATAAATCAGAGATTACCTACCTTAATAGAAACTTCAGGTTTGCTTGTTCTGGTTGAGGTTAGGAAATGGCTGACCCCAGTTTCTCATTAGTAGCTGGTTCAGAGTTCAGGTAAAAGAATCAGCCAGAAGTTGAAATATTCACTACAGAAACTGGAGTAATTATTTTTCTGAAAAAATCATTTTCTTGAAGGAGTTTCATTTTCTGCTTTTCTGGGGTTTTTTTTGTTGAGTTTTTTTTAACCCTTCCTCTCTCTGATCTGAGCTAGCAACTAAAACCCTTTGAAGTAAAATAAAAAGAGGAAAGAAGACATTTTCAACAGAGATTGAACTGTTTGAATGACTACACTTGAAGGGAAATTCCTCATACCTTAATTATATTAACAGTATTAGTAAAATCTCACTAAGGATAAAATTAAAGCAAAACAGTGACCTATTTAATGACAGGATTATCAGTATTATGGATAGTCTTGGCCTGTGGTCCCAGATCTCTGCCCAGATTGAATATTAGTTGAATAACTTGATTTCCCAGGACACACAGACACATCCACACCTGCAACTGAGCACTGTGGACTGGATTTTAACCAATTAACCCAAAAGCAAATGATCAATCCTCAATTCCATCAGTAATTATAATCTTGGTTAAATATTTGGAGATTTTAACAAATATCCTCCTTGAATTCTTTCAGATTCTGGCCTCTTCTTGTCCTTTAGTATGTCAAGAACTGTTGTGGAAGAAAAAAAATAAAGATAAATTTTACATGGGCAAGGTTCATCTAATTAAAACTCACTGAAGTCTTTAAATCCTCTCTGAAAGAGGTGATTTATGTATTGACACACAGCACTGGGAATCCGTGTCCAGAACTAAAAGGCATGGCTCTCTAGGTGTGAATGTAATAGGGAAGAACCTTTATTTTCTAAATGTTGCCCATCATTTTTTAAAGACAACTCTGAGTGGCAGATGGTAGAAAACCCATTCTCAAGTTATAAGTACAGGGCTTCAATTTTAATAAAGCATTTTTTAATTCAAGAGAAAATGTTGAAATTATTAGTCAAAGAACATGGAAGGGGTTGGGGTGGTTTTGTTGTTTGTTTGGGTTTTTTTTGTTGTTGTTCTTATTGTTGGGGTTTTTTTGTTTGGTTGGAGTTTTTTTTGTTTGGTTGTTTTGTTTTTTGGTTTTTAGTTTTTTGTTTGGTTGGGTTTTTGTTGTTGTTGTTGTTTTTTTTAATTTGCAAATCAGAGTGAGGTTTGAGAGAATGCTGATTTAGTACACTGTACACATTAGAAAGCTTCATGGACTGAGTGAGAGATACCTTACAAAGGATAAAGATTCCCAATACTTGGGGCAGCTTAGAAAAATCTTCTTATGGATCATTTTTAGGAAGAAGAAGACAAGAACAGATCTGTGGCAACTTCCATCTAAAATGAATCATCACTTCATAGCTTGTCCTGAAAGAAGATATTTTCAAGTTGATTCAGACTGCCACGTTCTCATGTTTAATGTCCCTCCTCACCCCACTGATAAGGTGACAATACCCGTGACTGCTCCCACCCATCACTGATCCCACCCAGCTGAGGATGCACTGACGAGCCGTGGGCTCTGTCTGAAATCATCACCCACAGGCAAAGTCAGTGTGAAATCTCTCTTTTATCATCCAGCTGGGGGGTGTGCAAATTCACTATCTTCTTGTTTAATAAGCATATCAATGGCCTTAAAACACCCCAAACTCCACCCCAAAAATCCCGAAGCAGAGCAGTGACCCTGCTGCTGTTTCCATCCTCTGCAAACAGTGGCTCACCTGCCCTTAGAGCTTTCAGTAGCACTTTTCCTGCTGAAAGGAATAAGATGAATTTGTCTTTATAAACTGATCATGAGCATCTGCTTGCAGACAGGGCCAGGGACTTAGAGATAGGGAAGTAACAGAGAAAAACATCAGTTCTAGAAAATGACATGGACTAAGTGACACAGACTGGTGCTCAGCCAAGGCCATGTTAAATTCCTGAGCTTAGAGAAAACAACGAAGGGTTAGAATTATGAATAGTGAATTATTAATAGAATTATGAATAGTCTTTTGTTATAAAAGAGAAAAAAAAAAAGAGGGTGCATATTAGAGGAGGGCACAGAATAGGCATTTTGGGAATTCTGTACCTTCCAAGTACTTCAGCCAATGGGGGAAGGAAGAGGGAGATGCAGCTGGGAAATTAGGATATAAAGGGGGCTACATCCCCCAACAATTTGAGACACCCCATGGGAACTGCCCCGTGGCCTTTCCCTTTATCCTAATAAAGTTCCAGGACTCCTCTGTCTGCTTTTTTGGACATAATCCTCTGGCGTTGTGAATTTCTCTGCACACTGCCATGAAAGGGATTTTGAATGCTCAGCTCCACCCGCCGCAGAGACTCCTGATTTGCAGGCAATGACAGGCAGAGCTTGCCTGTGCTCGTTGCCTGCCTGATGCTCATTCCCTGCCACAAAAGGCCTGGAAAAACCCTGGGAAGGGAGACACATTTCCCATGGCAAGATGCACTTGCTGTGTCTGAGCAGATGATCTTTCTGCTTCCCCCCAGATGCTCGTTCCCAGCAGAGCAGCCCTCCTGGAGGAGCTGCACGTTCAGCCTTTCATCCCTTCTGACACTTCCATACAGCTCCAGCAGATAAGAGTGGCAGGACAATCCGTGTGCTGTCAGCCCAGGCCTGATATTCCCTGAGATGGATGCATTCCCACTTGCTTGGAAATATTGTCCCTGGGAAAAGGCAAGAGCTGTGGCAGCATTCCTCTGTTTCCAAATTACAGGGTAAATTAAAAAGATGATTATTAATATTTAATTGAGAATAACTGGGCATCCAAAAGAGATAGAAGAGAATGAAATAGGATGCAAAGTAGAATTAATAATGTATTGGAAATAAGGAGTGAAATGAATTGCCTATAAGGAGATAGAAGCTTGAAAATAAGGTCTGTAATTCTTGTTCAATTACGTTAATGAAAATTATTAACGTTGATGAAAATGGTCATCATGTCAAGCACTTATTCCTGGATAATTATTTTTTTCTTCAGCAACCCTCTTTCCCATGTTATCTTTAAGCTTTCAAACCTCCTGGCAGGACTGAGCCACACAGTTCAATTTCTGCCCAGCCTGTGAACTCCGTGTAGGTGTCACCACGCTGCTGGGGTTATGGCACTTCATTTGGAAGCTGCAGAGATTTGATTCTGGCAGTTTTGATTCAAAATGGGTTAAACTAGAGGTGAAGAAAGTCTTTAGGGCTTTTTTTTTTAAGCTGGAGACTAGATACAGTTCATAACACTGACTAATGTTAAAAACTGTATTTTCAAGGAGAATGACCCAGCTTTGTCATAACACAGAAAGGTGGGAGAAGAGCTTTGACCTGCATGGGCTTTGCAGAGGAAGAGGAAAACTCAGTATTCACTCCTGCCATGTTAGTTCAGTTGGTTTTGTAGCAGAAAACTTCCCATAAAATAAAAGTTAATACAAAATGCCCTAAATATCTCAGCATCCTCAGCTGGTTTCCTTTTAATGAATATATGGTGAATTTAAACCTTTTGGAATACTTAACGCAATTCTCCACTGCTGACTTGATAAAATTATATTTTCCATTTTCAGAAAAGAAAGAGATCATTTGCCAATACTGACGGCAAGTTATTATTACATAATAACAATAAAAAGTGGTTTGTTTTCTGAGGTTTGAAATACTGGACTGAACTGAGATAATCAGGTTTTCTTTAAGCTGCCCTACGAACTGAGAATCTTTATCCTCTGTGAGACACCTCTCACCAAGTCCATGAAGCTTTTTAATGTGTTGCTTGTTTCTCCCATTTCTAGGGCTTGCTACAGGTCTTTCTTCTTTCCTTTCCTTTTCTCCTTCCTATTCACTCCAGAGCTCTTAGATCTCTGATAGTTTTTTATTTTGTATATATGACACTTGTGCCTAATTTTCAGGCTTGGATTTCAGGAAAGTGCAGCACCAGCTTGTACTTTCAAAACAAATACAGTGGCAGCCAGCCACTGTAATCAAATGGATGTTTTTACTAGCAGGGTACATTACAATTCAGCTCTAGAACATTTACTCCCATTGAACTCCAGAATTGGTTGGAGCTGAATACATGAAACTGTTAAAAGCCCATTTAAATAAAACATTGGCAGGGGTCCCAAGCCAAAGCCCAGGGATATCAATGAGAAACGTTTTCTTGGCATTAGTGCACTGCATGGCTGGCTTTAGAGAAACAGAGGTTTTTTCCAATTATATTAAAGCAGTTCTGGGATAGTCATTTACTTTTCAATAAAATCAGTCTTCCATGGCCAGTAACAAAGCTCACAGGTGAGTGCATGGCCACCCACAGGTTGTAAGAGAAAACAAAGGCCACACGTCAGGCTAATAATGAGCAAAGTAAAATACATGTCACAATTCATTAAAGATCCATTACTTAGAAAGTCAAAAAGAAGTTTAAAAAAAAAAATTAAAAAGATTGCGTGTCAGAAAGCATTTCCAGAGTACACATTAAATATGGCAATTACCGGAGATACTTAAATGGAAATAGTGGAGAAATTACTCATTTTCAATCTTCTTTCTTGTATTTGGGCAGCAGCACATTAGAAGAATGCCAAAACATTCAGAGCATTCTTCTCTTAGCCCAGAGACCTGTATTCTGCAAATTGATACAGAACCATGGTTTGGGTTGGAAGGGACCTTAAAATCCATTCCGTTCCAACACAACTGCCATAGGCAGAGACAAATTCCACTATCCCAGGGTGCTCCAAGCTCCATCCAACCTGGCCTTGAACATTCCCAGGGACGGGGTATCCACAGCCTCTCTGGGAAACCTGTACCAGGGCCTCCCCAGAACTTCTTCCTAGCATCTGATTTAAATCTCTCCTCTTTAAGTTAAAACATGCTGACATTCTGGTTAAAAAACCCCAACCCAGGTTTGTGTCAAACCTGAGAATGAATCCTAACGTTCTGAAGGTTTTTGACTCATCTCTGCTGCAGGAAACACCCCTTTCTCGAGTGCAGGTTGTTAGAACTGCCAAAACCAAACCACCCAGTGTGGATGTGTTGTGCTGACTGATTAACACAACCCATGCTCATGTACTTTATAGCCTTTTGAGGGTTGTTTGATCTGTAGAATAGACTTATTTGCTCGGGAATATAAAAATCCTTCACTTTGATACGCAAGTTAAGCCTTATGTTCCAGGCCGTGCAGCCTCTGCACCCAGCAAGGTTCACAGCAAGAGCTGTGCTTGTGAAGGCCTGCTACAGTTTATGCAGAGGGTTGAAAATAATGATGGTACCAACTGCTTTCATCTGCTTTTGTTCCTGTGAAGGGCCTGAAAGCAAAAGTTACTGTGTTACTGCTGTCAATACAGCTTACATTGCATGTGCAGAAACAGAGGAAGCAAAAACCCCTGTGTTGGTTGTACTACAAGCCAAGGAATTTTGCATTCTTCCTCATCATCCCCTGGTGGGGAGACTGTGATAAGAATAAAACCACAGCTGGAAAGATTGTTTTGCCTCTGCTTTTCTGAGATGTACTCAATGTTTCAAACTTATCAGTCAGGATGGAGAAAGCCTTTTCATTACAGCACCTTAGAAGCTTTGCAGGCAGGTTTATCCTGCCCCATCAGGCTTGGCAAGTGCTTGTAGCAGGTTATCTCTGTTACTGAGATAAAACATCCCAAAGGGTCATTACTGCAAAGTTTAGAAACATTTGGACTGCTTAGTAACTAATTTACAATATCATTTCACTCCGGGGATATATTTCATTGTGAAGGCACTTTCTGTGTTTTGGGGACATATTTTTAAAGTGTTTTTTTAACTATTTCATCTGTGGGTTTTGGACAGGGGTTTTGCAGCTGGAACCCTACTTATGGCTTTGAATATCACCTCTTTTCACATGTGCCCAGACCCATGGGCAAAGCAGGGGTTCTCAGAGAGGCCAAGCCTGCAGCCCCTCTGGCACCCCACACATCCTGGGTCTCAGGAGGACCCAACCCCAGCACAAAGAGAGGCTGCAAAGCAGCTCTGCAGAAGAAGATTTGGGGTCCTGGTGCACACCAAGCTGCCATGAGGCAGCCGTGGCCCTGGGTGAGGGGTGTTGGACAAGATGATCTGCAAAGATCCCTTCCAGCCTCAGCCATTCTGTAATTCTGTAATATTGCAGGTCTCTAAAAGACCTATTTTAGATCTGCATTTTCCCTCAAGCACCCACAAAGATTCTCTAGATGCTTCCCAGATCACCACACTTTCTTCCTGCTGTGTGAATGCAAGTCTTCAAAGAGCACAAAGAAAGCTCTTCAGACCAGCAGAGGATCTCCCATACCAAACCTCATAACAAAAATCATGGTCATAAAAATACTTGCATATGAGCTGCTTATTAATAAAGTAATTTGGGAAATTTGAAGGTGATCATTGTCATGAAAGGAAGGATGCTCACTTTGCCAGCTGGTTAAGTGAAGCAAAACTCCTGTCTTGAAAATGATGCCCACTGGGATAATGAAGGGAATCAGAATTATTTGGTATCACACCAAAGTGCAGGTTTCACAAGCCTAAGAGCTTTTGATCCCTGTTTCTGTTACGCAGGCAAACACATAAAGGAATATACAATCAATTTGTATAGCTACATGATGATTCTATAATGTCTTTTTAATGTCTTCTGTAGGAGATCAAATCTTCATGAGGCTTCAAGAAATCTATCACTGTCATGTAAATCAATCTGCCACAGAAATGGTCTCACTTCTCTTTATATTTCTACATTTTTTTACCACTTCATCCAACATATTCCTGCCCCCAAGGCCAGTCAGAAGTGTGATAGGAAGAGTAAGAAATTATTTATTCCTTAAAACTCCCATTCGTTGAGAAAGCGATTTGCTCTTTCTGTGTGAAGTTTTATCAGAGTGTTGTCATTTTAAACTTATCTCTCTACAGATAGTGAGTGTAAAGGCAGATATTGGAACAAGAAATATGATTTTGAATCTAACACTAAAGAGCTACCACAAACTCCTTTTGAAAAATGGCTCCTTGTTTTCAATATTGGAAGGTGCAGACACATGGAACTCTACATGTGTGTCCTTTTGCATGTGGACATCATGTTTTAAGCTGCTTTTAAAAACATCCACAGTTCCTTCTCAGAGCTGAAGACTGAAGTCTAATTCCTTGTCTTTCAAAAAAAGGAAAGTACTAAAAACTAGACTTGAAGTTCCCAGGCGCTCATGACTGTTGTGTTTTTAGAGCAAAGCAGCATTTGCAAAGGTTGTATATAAAGTTTGAAGCATTTACCTGCAATGACTTTTGGCTTTACTGTTCCCGAGTATTGCACCCACCCCAAACACACTGCACAAACATTTTTGCAGCGTGGTACAAACTGGATGTGCATTATTTACACACACACACCATCAACTTCCTCACCCCCAGAGTCTGCTCAGCTCAGGGGACAGAACACAGCAGCTGTGTAATGCCACATGGAATGAAACTACACCTGCAGATATCAACACAGAGCTCAGTTTCAGCACAAAGACATTTCAGTTTGCTCCTCTAGCGCCTCTTGATGAGCTCTAAGAACAACAGAAGACCTCTTCTCCTTCTCCTTGGCTTCTTGCCCAGTGAATTTTGCTCACTCACAGCCCTGAAGACAGCTCTTGATTGTGTTTTGATGTTTCTGCTGACCTATTACTGTATTGACCGTGTGGCAGCCAAAACATGGATTTGTGTTCTCATTTTTCCCCTGCACTCCTTCCACTCAATCGAACAGGCACACAAACTTCCACCCAACAGGAGAATGCTTTTAAGCTATGCTGGTTCTCCTGGGACAAGTGTCATAGGAAATCTCTTTTCTCTTGTACAGGAACACAATTAGCTGACTGCTGAGACTTGCCCCTTTTTGCCTTTCTGTCCTCTTGCTTTGTTTTGCTTCTCCCCATTCTCAGACTATAACAGCCATATTGAACGTTGTCATGGAAATTACAAAATAATATTTAAAAAAATATTTCCCCTGTGCCAGCTCCTTCCATCCTATGATATATTTAGTAAGAGTGATGTAAAGTACTGGATTTTTGATTTGGAGCAAATTTCTGGGGATTACTTCTTTCATAAGGTGTCAGTGTCCATTTGAGTTATCATCAGGTGACATTGTTTGCTGCAGAAACAACAGATCCAAAGATGTCTTCAAAGCCCTTCTCATCCTATTTTCTTGTACATGGGGCACACACAAAATTAAATTGAACTTTGCCCTTGGTCCCTTATGCAGCATTACAATCCCACACTGCTTTACATTTTTAGCATCAGTTATGAAACTTGAATTCCTGAGAGCTGCTCTGTATCAACAGAATAACTTCACTCCATAAAGACTTCATTGTCTTGCCCTTGCTTTTGCTCATTTTTCTCTCTATATTTAGAACCATTTGCAGGAGACCCCAGCCTTTATCAAAAGCCCTCTCAGCACCTGCCTTTCTTCTGGGGATCATATTAAAAAAAAACCAGAGAGTATCTCTGGGGACATATGCATTTGCATGGAGGGACTGGTGGCATGGGCTGGAGCTGAGCTATCTGTATCAAGCACTGGGTATATCAATTTTCAGCTCTGCTACTGGTTTCCAGATTGACCTTGACCAAAAGCACTCAATCTTTTGGTTCCTCAGTTCTCTATCTGAGCAGCGCAAATTAATCCTGTTTTCCGTTCCTGTATTTTGATATCAATGTTTTGAGGCAGGTGGAATATGCTGTCAAAAAGTCCCAACTGGCAGGGGCTTTATTACTTGGATGCCTACAACTTTGAAAAATCTGATTTTTACTCTGACTTCCACCAGTATTGGAAGCAGAACTGAAAGCATTCAGTCTAACTCGTGGCTGTGCAGTCTGCTCATCAGGAGGCATTTATGCATGGCTCGTTACTGTTAGGCTCATTTGCATACATAATGCTTCTAATAGGCATTTATTCAGGATTTCCTAGTGGATCTTTACTGAAATAGAACTGACTGTACATTTTAGGCATAGCTGGAGGCAGAGAGCATTGGGGCAGGCACTGAGAAGCAGCTCAGCACCAAAAGCCACCACCACAGCCCAAGCTGGGTGTCTGTGCACACTGGGATGTGCTGGAGCATCAACAATTTGGGACATCCCCACCAGGAAACCAAGACTGGTGAAGCTGGTGGAGAGGCAATGACATCAGAAACCATAGATAATCTACCTTGAAAGAATGCCAAAGCAATGCTCTGCCTTTAAAGGTGGAGGATATGAGGAATCTCATATTTTGCCCTAAATCTAGGACTAGATCCAGCTTTGCATTTTGCAGGATTTCCTTTTGCACATCATTCAGGCCCAGACTCATTGTGCTCCAACATTTGTGCAGGCCTTTCTTGCCAGGGTGTGTTCCACTGAGAAAAACACAACTCCATGATCTGTGTGCTGCTTTGCACCTGAGGCTTCCCAAAGAAAGCACTCGGGGATAAACTCAGCACATCCTTGTTCCTCCTGCACCTGCCAAGCTCAGCATCGAGTTCATTCACTTCCTGAAGGTTTCTTAAGACATCCAGATTCCCATGGTTTAAATTCTGTGTTGAAATTGGGAATACAGCTGCTATGACAACATATTTGAGCTTTTCATCCACAGGAAGAACTTCTTCTTCCACTATCTTTTTATAAACTGGCTAAAATGGGAAGAAATAGCTCTATAGACTCTTGTCCAGATCACATTATTTCAATTAAAAACAATAAAATCCATCTTTTTAAAATATAATGTGTTAGTTTAGAGAAAAAATGTCCAGGTGAGGAAGAAAGATGATTCTTTTTTCTGAGTAGCAACTACTGAGTACCTGAAAACTAAAGTAAAAAATGCCTCTTTATCCAGAAAGGTAAATAATTTGTTATTAGTTTTATCAGATAATGTGGATGCAGCAGAACTTTTCTGCTAACTTGGGAATTATACAAAACCTGTGACGTATGATCTGGGAAAAATCTTTTTAGAGATACCAAAATAGTCTCATATTTTACTGATTACAGCTAAATTTTGGTTCCCTAGTAATGTGGCCAAAATGAATATTGTGTACTGTTTTTTAAAAAAATAGAAAATTGTTGTTAAAAATGTGAGGGTTTGGAAATCAGGATGTGCCAGACAGAAATTTGGCAGTCTCTGTCCATTTAGACTTTGGTGTAAATAATAAATAGTGTAGTGTCACTTCCCTGTGGACATTTTCATGATGGGCAGCTGGACATTTAACCCTGCTGAGGTGATGGTGCCTGGGTGAACCCAGAAATGCACAAACCAGGGCATGAAACTGGTTAAATTAAGCCAAAACTCCAGGTAATTCAGTTTCCAAACCTACAAATTGCTGCTGAGTGCCTTTCTCAGGGACATTCCTCACGGTCAAATTTGTATGGCAAGGCAATTGGTGGCTTCCCTGTGATAGAAGACCTCTAAATAAAAAATGAGCCACCAGATCTCTTGAAAAAAAGTAGGGGATTTTCTTTTTTTCTGTTTGCTTGCTTTTATCAATTTAAAAGATGCCAATGTAGATATGGGATATCTGATTTAGAGGGTATTTTTTCNTTCATATTTATATTTCCACAAATATCAATGGCCTCATATTATATATCTTCATTGAATGCATTTTTGTTGAAGTCCCTCAAACAACTGCACCTTAAGCAGAGCCTCTGCAGTGCATGTTTCACCCCCAAGTGCTGAGATGTGGGAAATATAAAAACAACTAAAAATTAAGTTCATGATAAGGACTAGATAACAAAGTAAACTATCAACACTTTTTTCTATAGCAGTAAGAACATCAACTTCTTTGAAACATTGCAGCAGCTGTCGTTGGTTAAAGGAGAGACACGGTACCTTTTATTTGTACAGTCTGGTGTTAAATACCAAATATAGAAATAAGGGGTTTAAATCATGGTGATTAACAAATTTCTCTCAGCCTGATTTTTGTCAGAATTCAACAAGCTTAAAACACAACAATTGTCTACTCTTTCTTTTGTCTTTTTTCTTTCCAGTCTAATGCACTGTGACAGTAGCAGCCATCATTGTTAAGTAACAACTGCATTCCTAAAACCAAAATGAGGGATGTAGGTGCCTGAGCTATTGGGTTTGGTATTAAATAAGAGTTTATTAAATATTTCCCAGTCTTTTGAGTTATGGAATAAGAGAACCCAAACCAAAGCAAATAATAAAATACTGTGTCCCTTTTTCCACCTGCTTTAGCACCAATATTAGGAAGTCCATTTCCACCTGGTGACACCAAAAATCCTTCAACACAGGCTGAGAGCCTGATTTAACAGAAAGCTCCATGGTTGTGAGCTTGAATTGCCACAAAAGAGAGTCTCCAGGAAAACCTGTGTGCTCTGATGAAGTCCCTGTGCTTAAGCAGACTGATTTGAAACACTGTAAATATAAATACCCAGCTAATATTATTGCCTGAGAAACAGGCTCCTTGGCAAGCATGAGGCTCAAGGAACCCAGAAAATATTAACCCAGAATTATGTAGCTGACAACTTTTTATTTTAGCCTGGATTTGCCTCACACAGCTACAAAATTCTCCCTTTTGCAGCACAGCCAGGCAAACTGGTGCTATTGCTTTGCAACACCCAGGGAACAAATAAAAAAAGAAGCCCAATAATTTTCATACAATTAGAAGAGAATACAAAATTTAGGACAGGGAAGTTATATGTTTACAATGAAAAAGAGTGCAGATATCATACTCTCTTGTGTCCCAAAGCTTACAAGGAACAATCCTGAGTTACATGGCTCTAAAATGTTTTATCAACTGAAAAACAGAAAAAATCCCCCAAATCAAACTTGAATAATGTTTTCAATTTCAGCTAAAATATCTTTCACAAAAGATAGCTTGAAATTTTAAAAACATAATTAAAGAAATTTTCTTTTTTAAATTACAGATTGCCCTACTCTGGTAGTAACTACAGCAATTATCACCATTTAGAAAAATCATACTATAAATAAATTGGTGTTGCTATCATAAAGACTTATGAAATCTTGGTATAACTCCTGTGATATGCTTTGAAAGCATTTTTCAAGGAAAATTTTCTATGCAAAATTTTTTATGATACTATTTTAATATTATAAAAAGTAGGTTTGTTATGAGATAATGAAGTTCAAGATACCCAGAATAATTTGTAGCACTCATTATGGTTTGGACTAGTCCTTAATTGTGAGCCCACTGCAGAAATCCCAAAGACAGAGTTTGATCAGCAGCCAACAATAATTTTCTCCAAGTGAGAGGAGGACTTGTCTGAATGCCAAATAATATTTTATTATAAGAAAATATATTTGTGAAACATAAATTTTCTGGGGCAAGTCCAAACAGAAGGCTCTCCTCTGCAGGCTCAGGGGAAGAAGTTGAGATGGTACCAAAGCACAGTGAAGTCTCCCTTTTGAAGAGACAACCAAAGCTTGGCCACTTTAATCTGATTTTTCTGAAGGACTCTGTTCTGTGATACTCAGCCAGAAGCCTTTGATGCTCTCAGAGATGTGCTGAGAGCCACAAAGGGTGGCTGCCTCCTCTCACCTTCCAGGAGTGAATCCTGACTGATCCTTCAAGCCATAACAAGTCACCTCTGCTGGGTCTCCTCCCTGCTCAGGCAGATTCCTGGGCTGCTCCAGCTGCTGCTCATCACTGCTCCTTTTGTGGGGGACATGCCACAGGACACCAGGTGACAACCAGGGAGTCTGCCAGTCTGCAGAGAAACTCAGCATTTTATCACCAATGTGCAAATGTTTTAGAGGAGGATTCTCACCCTGGTGTAGCAGGGGCAGCAGCACAAGCACACGCAGGACCTGCACTCCTTACTGGAGCTCCTCCTTTACACAGAGGCTTTACACTTTGCCTTACCTTCTGTGTTTCTTCTCACCACCCATTCCCAGTAATTACTTGTGCTCGTTAGTTTAATTTCTGGTATTTCACCCTTTTAAAGTGACTCATGCACTCTGTTATGTGTGGAGCTTAATCTCTGCCTTCCTTCTTGTACATAAGAGGGAGGAAATATTCCAAACACTCACATTAAGGCAGCCCCAGCTGGTGAAGATCTCCTGCTAAAAACATCCCAATGAAAGCATTCTTACAAAGAGAACAGTTATGAAATAAAAAAAATCACCCTGTGCTATTATAAAAATTTGGGATAGTTTACCAACATTTATGATTTGTTTTCTTCTGTGCAGACCCAGTTCTAAAATCTTTCCCAGCAACACAGTGACATTGCAGCAACACTTGAAAAAAATTCCTTCCCTTTGGAAAGAGACTCCTCCATTTTGCCATCTGTCTTCATCAGACTTCTCCTGGCCAGAAGCATTTAAAATAATTTATCTAATAAAGCCCCTTGGGGAAGCCCTGTCTTGCTGCACATTTGCCTTTGAAGCCAGTTTGTTGGTGCTTTATAGAGAGCCAAATCAGCAGGTGACACCCAAAGGGCAATTCTGCTTGTTCCCTCAAAGGTCAGCTCAGTAAAGAGAGCAAATCTTCATTTGGGCACATGACCTGGGGACTCAGGGACACCTTCACTGCTGCCATATGCTCCAACCATCTGGGTTCAGCCAGGGTGATGGATGGGGCACAGCACTTTTCTTCACTGAGGGTTTCTAACTAGAACCAGGCAGCTTTTGCAAAGGAATTTTCATTCCTGGACAAGAATATTTACAAGAACAGAAGCCCCATCAGCTGTGTCACAAAAAGAGATGTGAAAGGGTTTGTGGGGCATTTGGCTACTTGGGCACTGCTGGTAAATGCCCAGAGCAGAAGGTGGAATGTGTCTCCTAAAAGTTCAGTCATTTATAGGCTGTGATTCTAAAAGTGAATTTGGGTCTAATGCTGGGCACAGGGGACAATGTCAACTGATTTGCTTTATAAATTCCCTCAGCTGTGCTTTACAGTTAAAAAAAAAACCAAATAAATATTATTTTTGAAAGGTTATGCCATCCACAGTTTTTAAGAGTCACAAAGTGTTTCCTAAAAATGAGAGCCAGAGTTATGAGAGTTTTCAGGTTCAATTAAGTAATTGAGTTCTTTTAAATACAACTTTGTAATATTTAGTTTCAGCTTTTTTTTCTTTTTTAAATAAGTACTTGTATGCTTGTCAGGTGATTGGTTTATCATCCCAATCTCAAGCCTGTGGATGTTGGATTCAATGAACCTCTCATGAGCATTTTTGACTCTGCTAGGATTGGCAAGGAAAAAAAGAGCTGCCCAAAGGGTAAAGATAAGACAAAATAGATGCAAAAAATAGAAATTTGATGACCTAACTGAAAATACTGCTGGAAATCTGAGATTCATAAGATCCAGTTTCTCTATCCCCATCATTTTTGCAATCATTCATCAGTGAAATTTTAGAGAATTTTCTGATGGGACAGTTTTAATATTTTTAATTTTAAAAATACATATTTCAAAAGCTCTTTTTTTTCTTCATGTTTTTTCAGAGATTTTTTCTGTACCTTTAAGAGAATGTTTTGGTAAACTGCAAAAGCCTAGAAGAACGTGGATGAACAGTAAAGCCAGGGTTTAGATCTTGGCTTCATTAGTTTAGCATGAATACAGCATGCATGTATCAAGGACAAAATGGGAATGTGGTGATCTGGATGAATCATGTTCACCAACTGAAATGTTGTGAACTTTATTAATTAATCTAGTTAGTAATTAATCTAAATAATGCATCCAGATGTCTTATTTTCAGAGGTTCTGTGGTTCACCTTTACAGTTTTATAATAAGTCACCCAAAACAAAGAATGAATCCAAAGGTTTCATGATCAAGCTCCATCACAACTATCACAAGGATTATTTGCTTTTTCAGATAATTGCCTGAGATCCATGCACTTGAGGTTCTGATGAGTGAGGAATAATTCACCATCTTTTACAATAAAAGGAACACCAAAGATACTGAGGGATGACAGGTTCAAATAAACCAAGCAAACCAGTCTGTTTTTCATAGTGTGGACAATAAATCTCCTCAGGCACATGGGACACAGAGCTCTCCAGCAGTGACCCATTCTCCCCAGGACAGGGCAATGTCAGCAACCCTTCCCAGTTTCCCAAATATAAAATTATCTCTCCCCCCTGCTGCTGCCCCAAGACTTTAGTGAAGAACTGAAAGAAGCAAATAAACAGGTTACTCCAGGAAAAAAAGGAAATAGGAGCTGTAAATACATGGATAATAAAATTTAAAATACTTTTTCATTTTCAGATCATCAAAAGGTACTGTTAATTAATTGTAGGCTGCTCTGAAGGATTGCAAGCAGTTGGTTTAATATATCTAAAGATCTCTGCTATTTCCACATTGGCATCTCTTTAGAAGAACACTGATACCACAAGCTGCAATCACTCTTTCCTGAAATAATATAGTTTGGCTTAATAAAGGGCAATAAAACATCCAAATTAATCTTTTTATGCCAAATGTACGATTAACCCCAAGGGAAACAAAAAGGGAAGCATACATTTGTTTAATAAATTCATTCTTATTAGAAGAACTAAATATGTATTGCAGGTTTTCCAATAAAGGAAAGATACATTTTCTAAAGTTAACCATCCCTTTTAACTGTGTAATATTTGATCTTTTATGATTATTTCTTTTTAAAATGGATCAGAAATACTATTGTGCAACATAGTCCTAGGAGAGAATGTCCATGTATGTGTTCAGCTCTTCTATTTTTGAAAATGAAGTTGTTCCTGGGTTTTATGACGTGCTGCACCATCCAGAAGCTCCCTGGAGTTTTCCCACATCAGTTTGCATATTGCAATTCCTCAATTTAAAATGCCATATCAGATATTCAAGATGTGTTGGGAAGGACTTGTACCTTGTTGCTGCTGCCATCAGAAACAGGTCATGGAACTTTCCACTGCCTTTACAGACACAAAACTCCACGGATTTCACTGGAATTGACACTATTATAGGCAACTGCATATGCACACAGTTATGATATTTATTAATTGTGAAGTCAGCTCTGCCAGCCACAGATTTAAAAAGCCTCCCAGTGAGAGGCAGGTTCAGCTTTTTGACAGAAATCATGTTCAGTCTTCATAAGAAAAGCCTTTAATGTGATGCCCATCAATTTGCTCATCTTTGGATTTCACTTCAAAAATGACAATATCAATCAAATAGGAGAGATCTCCAGGGCTGCTCTGCATTTTGGAGCCTGAGGGAAGCCTCTCCTGATGTGGCATTCTTACCTCACCAGTGCAGTGCCTGATTTGTCATAAAGACTTTCGTGGACTAAAATAGCCAGTTTATATAGACTGAGTAGCACCTGGGAAAGGAAAAGCCTGAGAAATAAATCAGATGTGAACACAAATGGCATCTCAATGGGTTTTGTAAAGACTCATTTTAACCTGGTGGCTTAGTGGAGTGGTAGGAAATAAGTGGAGAAAGGCGAAAGATATAAGAGAAAATAAGGTATAAAGAATAAAGTACTTGGCTGACTAAATGGTGACATGGAAGAAATACAATAAAAACCTTGGAGAGAGGATAGGGAACCCAGGCTTACTGAACCCAGGGAACCAGTGAGAATATCTTCCCTCAAGGAAGCTTTAAAGCTCTCTGGTGAAACAAACTCACATGCACTCTTCAGGAACCTTCCTCATGACTTACTGCTCAATGCTTGCAATGTATTTAACCTATTTCCTTTGCTGCCTAAGCTGTGCTCACCTACTAATTTTACACATTTAACCTTGATAATTTCCCTTTTTTCCCTGATTTGAAATGCAGCAACACAGTTGTCTGGTTGCTTAAATATAACACAGAGCTCAATGTAAGGAAAATAAGTAAAATATTTAAGGAAAACAATTAAAACCCTGGAAAGGTTTGGCCTTTTTGGCCTGGAAAGTATTCTAAGGATCTGTATTTTATGGTAGCTGACATAAGTGCCTCAACATGATGAAATCTGCTGAACCCTGAGCCCCAACATTTGCTTCATGATAAAGTCAACATTTTCCTACTACTTTTTTTCTGAACAAATGTCTTTTCCTGACACTCAAAACTGAAGTTTTCTGGTACCATTCATCTGTGTTTCATTCCTGAAGTCCATCACCATACATATTCACAAAAGTTCTTTCCCTCCTCCTCCACTGCTGGATTATTCAGAAGGAAGTACCTGAACCCTCAAATCCAGATATGTTGTTTTAATAAGGACCTAGAGAATGGCAAATTGACTTCAAATGTCTTCATGTTCTGTTTGAATGGCTGATAGATAATAGAAAAGGGACAATACTTTTCCATTTGACTTCTGCAAACAAAAGTAGGCATATCTTGAGTTTTAGCAAAAACCACCCACTTTTATTTTAGAGGGCTGTTTCAGGTTTCTTCCTTTCTCCTTTTCTCCTCTCCCCTCCCTTCTCCCTGTATTTAATCTTCACTTGACTTTGCCTTCACCACATATACATTTTTTGACATGTGGTCATTTTAATGACTTAGAATCTAAGCCTTTAATAGATAAGGAGAACAATGCCTTTGGCATCAAAATAAATGGAAAATCAGATGGGAAAGGCATCCATACTGACCTAGATGGCAAAAGATTTCTTTGGTTGACTTTTATAGTCCTGATGAAGAATGAGATGAGACCACTTACATGATTTAAGCAAGCACCTAAGCAGACAATAGACTTCCAAGTCATACTTATCTTTTTTTAGTAGTTACATCTTTTAATAGGATGTTCTTCGGTGTCAAACAAATAACTGGGCCACTCACCCTGGAGAAATCAGCAGCAGGTGAAAGGATTATTGATTCCATGGAGAAGAAATTGAGCTGAAGGAGGAAGAACACAAAGGGTTTTAGAGCATTAATGTGGTCAGCTCATGAGACTGAACCCTGCAAATTGTCCTTCAAATGGTCATTTAAAACCTATCATTTAAATGTGATACATGGACAGGTTTCCTTTTTTGCTGGTTTCCTTGGTTCTGTATTACATTTGCAAAGATAAAACTTCACATAGAGTGTTTTTTAATGGTTTTGATTAGGGGTGTGTGGTTTCGTACATGTGGGGAATCATTTATAAATATCAATGCTGGGTGTGCATTTAAAAAAAAACCAAGCAGATTATCTCTGTGATTATTGAAGCAGGGCAAGAATTATTAATATGAAACAAAAAGAAACCACCAAACAACAACAACAACAAGAAGCAAACAAACAAAAAACAACAACAACATCAACAAAAAAGATACCACTAATTTCACAGGAGGCCAAAATCACAGATCAGTTTGTACCATGTTGTCAAAGGTATAGATTCTGAAGTTTAACAAACAAAACCCTGATTTATCCAAACCCTATTCTCCTTGAGGAAAAAAAATACCATTATTAAAAACAAATCCAAAGAAAAAATGGAGGGAGCTTGAGTGACTCATGCAAGGCCACAGGGGAAGCCTATGTAGGAATCTACCAATTTCTAGATGGTGCCAAAACCCCAAGAAGGTGCTGCTAGTTTAAAACTTCCCTCTTCCAGAGAATGCCAAGGATTTACAATCCATTGGAAAAAGCACCCAGCTCCCAGGCTTTGCTTTTGGGCCAGTTTAAAGTCTGAGCTGCAGTATTACGATAGCTCTTGTTATGAAAACCCTGCTGTGCAGAAGGAATCCCAGATAGGCCATTTGATCAAAGCTGAATGTCACAATCAGGTTCTGCTCATTTCTGCACAGCAGAAATCCATTTGAAACCAGATTTTTTTGATGGCAACCCAGAGGTTTAACCAAATGATTTCTTTTGAGTCTTCTGTCATGATTTTCACCATCAGTATCTCAAATCACCTGAGCCAGTGGAAATATGTAAACTAGATCATTAGAATGCCAGAGGGTAAATGGAAAGGAAAGGTTACTAGAGAAACTTAGGTGCTCTAGTCTGCAAGAAGAGTCTGCTAAGAAAAAAATGTAGTTATAACAGTATAAGTCTATTTACAGATATTCACAGAATAGGTGCAGCACACAATGAACAATGTTATCTTTTGAAGGTAATCATGATTTATAAGAAGGGAATAAATTAAATATTTTCCATGTTGGCTGTAATTGACTTCACCCTTTAAACCAGCAAAAGAATTCAGGCAACTGGAGCCACCATCCCTGGAGGTGTCCAAGAAAAAATTGGAAGTGGCACTTAGTGCTCTGGCCAATTGACAAGGTGGTGATCAATCAAAAGTTGTTTTCAGTGATCTTCTGTGCACACGGGGCCTGTGCTACAAAAACCTCCTTCAGCACTCACCAATCCTCTTCTCCTCTTTTGAAGCAGCAGGGAAAAAATGACAACAAATAACTTTGAACTGGGCTGTGCCGCAACAGAAAGTCTAAAGCAGCATTTAGAGTGACTGGAGAACACACAAAATCAGGTCCTCATTATGGAACATGAGATACATTTTTACACAGAAACATTTACGTCTTCTATACATATATTTAATGTCAGCTGACTCATTTTTACCCAGAAACCTGCACCTAATGATTAACTTTCTACTTTCACCAGCTTGAAAGAGCAGCTCAAGAGCCATCCTGCATTCCATGACCTGAAAGGGACAAAGATTTGTTCAAAAAAACCCCAACATTTTAGTTTCAGGCAGGAAAAGGAAGAGCCAAAGTCTAACAGTAGTAAGTGAAAAGGACATGCTCCACTTCTCTTGAGGCAGCATGGGGCAAGCTGCTTTTTTTACACTGACTTTTTCAAAACCTGCAGTAAGAGTCAAATGCTGTAGAAAGCTGTTCTATAAAAGGAAGGCTTCCCACATTTAAGTGCAAATTAAAGTTTTGTCTGCAGCAGCACTTTTTAGAAAGGTGTAAGGAATGCCCAGCAAAGTAGGCAACAGACTGAACATCACCAGGGGCTTTAAAAAGGTTTCACAAGTCCCATACGGTGAGAAAAGCTCTCCTGACAACACAAGTAAGAGGCAGAAGCTGAAAGAAACAAGTACAGACAGGATATCTGATCCTGCATTTCTCAAAGGGGAAAACTCCCTTTGAAGTTCACAGGAATACGAGTCAGGATTGCAGCTCCTATCACTTTTCTGTCATCCTCTATCATGCATCTAATTTAAAAGCACAAGTTCCATTTGAGAGGCTAAATTCTCATCTTTCTTCCCCTCCTTATTCCATTTTCTCCTTTAGCAGCTCTTTCCAGCCTAATTCAGCCACCTATGAGACGTAACCAGATCATTCAGCAACTGCCACTCAGTCATCAAAGGGGAATTCATGCAGGGAGAAGTGTCACAATTGGAAGGCACCATTTATCCTTCAAAAGTTAAAAGAGCTACGACTGGCACTCATCTGAAGAGCTGCTCTTGAAGCAGCCCACACCCCCAAAGATGTGGCAGCAAAGTGAGTGCAGGTATCAGGCAGCTCCTGGAGCTCTGGTCCTGGGGCAGAGGAGCTGAGCTCAGGGGGTGGGTCTGCCTGAGGGGAGGAAGATGCAGCACAGGACCTGAACCTGGAGAACAGATTTTTGTGCAAAGACCAGTCCAGTAGACAGTTCTGAGGATTTTTGTGCAAAGAGTTGTCCAGATCAGATCCCTGTCTGATCATCTCCTCTGATAAAATGGTAAAAGGTACATCAGCTTCATGGAACTTGGCGGATTCAGGGGCTAACTCGGTACTGAGCTGCTCAGCCCCATCAGGATTTCACAGGATTTCACAGACTTCCTCTTCTGTCACTATTTTTAGCTTCTATCTGTTCAGAAGCTGATTTTCTACTGTCTTGGAAACTGCAGCGTTAAACCCTGGAGATTGTTGTGCAGAGTCCAGGAGTAGATGGTATCAAAGCAGAAATTTTGAACATTATAATTGGAAATTTAGGCTCCCAATTTCATTTTTGGATCCACACTGTCATAAACCAGAGGCCCTCAAAAAACATTACGTTCATCCTACTCTAATTAGCTGATAGAATAAAGGCCAAGGTGCTCAAGCTTGATTATTTCTATATGTCAGGGTAGAGTTCATGGGATATCTTTAATCCAAATGCTGACACTGTGTTGATTACATTTAATCAAAGAACAAATAACAGCACATGCCTTATTGAATAGAAAATGCAAGTAGAAATATTTATGCCTATGTGGAAAGTTATTCCTTCTCTACTGTCAATATTAAAAACAATATAGGAAAAGCAATGCATGCTCCTTAAGATTAAAATTTGAAAGGAAACCCCCAGAACTACCAGATCAGGGTTTCCACATTAATTCTTCTATAAAATTAGAGTGCAGGCTTGTGGAGGGGGGTTTGTTTAGTTCTTTTTATTATTGTTGGTTTTGTTATTGATGTTGTGTCTGCCAGAAGGGACATAAAATGCTGAAGATGGTGCTCAGCTGGTTTTAGATCCAGACAGATTGGAAATACCATTCCAAGAGACTAGGCTGCCTTTTGTAGCAAAACATAAAAGAATATGAGGTAAATTTAGCAATTTTGTTAACATGCCAATCAAACTTCTTTTACCAGGTTATTGACATACCATAGAAAATAAATATAAATTAGAATCAGGCTGATTCCTACTGTAAAAAGAAAAAAAATTAATAGGATGTCCTTACTCTGATTAACGGTGGGAATCAACTTCCTAAGGTTCAGAATGTGCTGGAAAATAAATATATTAACATTTAATACAACTTAAATGGCCTTCCAGTATAAAACAGAAACAGCATGAGGTCTCAAAAAATCAGCAACCTCATATTCAAAAAGAATATAATTTTTCTTTTCCAGTAAAAGCTGGCAATTTTTTGAGGGTATCACAGAATATAAAAACTATGCTGAGATCCATTGTACAACCTGCAGCCTTCATGTTGAAGGTTTTATGCTCACCTTGCAAGATCGCCATTTTAAAGACTTTGAGAAAATTACTGAAATCTTTTTAACACATTAAATCTTGCTCTGATTATTCCAGAATTCAAAATTATTTCACTGCTCAGAATTTGACAAGAACCAGAAGCCTTCAGGTCCTGAAAGTTTATTCTATTTGAGCCTGGCATTCTTTATACTGTAATTTCAGTTTCCTCTTGGAAAAGTACCTTCATGTGACCCAACCCTGGAATAAAATTATACCAGATCCTTGTAGAGTGTTCCCTGCAATATAAATGAGCCAGGTAGGTACAACATCTGCTGTAAATAGATGATCCAGCCTGGTTTCTCTTTCCAATAATATTAAAATATCTTGTGTTTCACCCCACTTTTATTTTAGCAGGATAATCCATGTATGGTACATATTTTTTAACAAACACAAACAAGAAGTACAACCAAACAGAAGCTTTAAACCTTCAGGGCTCCCACACAGCTTTTAGTCAAATTAGGGAAGGTTCATCCCTACAGGAAACACAGTGTGCACTTTGCCAGCTTTGTTCCAGAAAACATATGGCATTTGCAACCCACTGCCACAGTCAGTGAAAGATTAAACTTTCCAGTAGTTCTACATAAGAGAAATTATCTGGCACAGCCAGATGTTACAGTGATATCTGCTTAGAAAAAAAAAATTCAGTTTTAGAAGCAGTGGCTCTGGTTTTGTTCATTAGGTAGAGTCAATGTACATTGGATCAGAAAGGACCTGAAGCACAGCTCTGTTATGTGAATAACACAGTGGAATCTGTTAACTAATTAATAGTGTTAAAAATTAATCTCCCCAGCTGGTGGAAAAAAAGTTATGCAGGTTCCACTTCCACTTCAAATTTTGGAGGTGATTTAATGGGAAAGGAATGGACTGACACTTATTTAATAGAGATAGCCATGGAATAAACACCCCAAAACAAACTAGAGGGCTGTTATTAAGTCCAGATGACATTTAAGGTAAAGAACCCAAAAACCAGTTCCATTCACAGCTGACAGCTCACTCTCTCCAGAGCCCATTTCAGGAGATTTGTCTTTGTTTCTCTCACCCTCACTCCTGGACTATCCTTACACTCACCCACAGCCAGAGCACTGCAAGGCCCCCAGCCCAAACTGAATAAAAATTCCTGACTTTAAATAGTTAGAAACCACTTGGTCAAGGTTGTTGAATCAGAATAGCTTTGAATGGTTTGGGTTGGAAGGGACCTTGAAGATCACCCAGTTCCTCCCCCTGCCATGGGCAGGGGCACCTTCCACCATCCCAGGCTGCTCCAAGCCCCAATGTCCAACCTGGCCTTGGGCCCTGCCAGGGATCCAGGGGCAGCCA
This sequence comes from Chaetops frenatus, assembly GCA_013400775.1. NCBI lineage: Eukaryota > Metazoa > Chordata > Aves > Passeriformes > Picathartidae > Chaetops > Chaetops frenatus. The sequence continues at coordinate 143,913 of VZTR01010322.1, read as the reverse complement.
CAGCAAATCTGGGCATCCCGTGCCAGGGCCTCCCCTCACTCAAAAAAAAAGAGAGATTATTTATCTAATCTAAACCTAATCTCTTTCAGTTTCAAGCCATGTACCTTTTCAGCATGCCTTGAGTAAATGACTACATGCAAAAATACAACACTAGCAAGGAGATGATCTGGCCATCAGATTTATTGTATCAGTGACAGGGTTTGTAACTTAAACCTTATTCTATAAACATGTGGTTTATATCAAGTATGATTTTAACATAATGAATCTCAATCTTGATGGGATATAAATGCAATGTCAACATTATCTGGAATGGGATTTTAAGAAGACTGAGTTTCCTTCTGGCTTTCATTGAATGACAGAGAACTTGCAAAGAAAAATAACTCTTTTTCTTTCATAAAATTTATCTGTGAGCTCTGTCAGTTTTAGTGCTCCTATCTTGGTCTCTGGCAGCCAAGAGCACTGCATATAAAGTCATTCTTTCGTTATCATTGCTTTTCAAGCTGAGAAAGAAACCCCAGGTACTTTTCTATTACTCACAGAAGTAGATCTTCATTTTTTATAGCAAGATTATCATTTGCTTTTCATTTCTTCAAGTTTTAAAAAGCATAAGATTTGATTCAGACATTCACTTTCAACCAACCAATTATAGGTGTCATTTTTACAGTCTGAATTCTCTCTTCCACTCTAAGTTTATTTTTATACATCATAAACTCTCTTCCTATAGCACTGAATTTTGCTAAAGGAACTTTAGGGAAAGCACATACCCAGGTGCAGTTGTCAACTCAGATACTGTGCACTGATATTACTTTTGATTTACAGAGGGAGTTAACAGTGCAATAATGTGAAGTCAAAAACCCCTCCTATCCTCTTCTGTTGTCTTTTGTTTAGGCAAAATGGGCATTATTGACAGCATACTGAAACTGAAACATTTCTGAGCAGCCTCTAGCTAAAAAACATTTGAAAAGTATTTAGTAGATACATGGGAACAATGAAAAAAAAAAATAAAGAATATATTTGTTACCTCACTAATACAAGTGTTTTCTGTTAGTGCTTTTCCATTAATGAAAAATTCAAACAGGCAGTTCCAAATCAGTCCTCACTTCTCAAATATCTTTTTAACATTATGACCTGTGTCCACATTTCTGATAGAAGGAGTATGAATTGAATTAGCTAATAAAATTATAGTAATTTATTGCATTATATTGTAATATTAATAAAGAGCACATCATACAATTATGCTAATAAACTTAAATTCCAATAAATTTGTGTCATTACAGAGAATGTACTACATTATGTAATTGAGTCTTCCTCTGTTACAAAAATTGTCTTATAAGAGACACAGAATTCTATCAAAATGAAAGCTCTAATTTCATGAATGCTTAAGCAAAGCCTTTATCATAAAAGCCCTGTGAAGGGCCAGTTACTCAACAGGAAGCTAAAACTGATAAAGAATCTGTTTCAACTTTGGTGTCAGAAGACTGAGGAGAGCCAGGGTTGGTATTTTTGTTTGTGCACTGATTTCAGAAGAGCAGAGACCATTTTTCCCCAGTGGTTCTGTGGAGTTGATCAAACAAGGACTGGAGCAGGTTGCTGGAGCAGCTCCAGCCATGCTTGAGTTTAGAACTACTCCAGGAGAGGAGACCTCACTGTTCCTTTGTGCAAACTGTCCCATTGTTCCAAAAAAGGGGTTTTCCTCATGATCATTTAACGTGGTCACTTGAGAGGGTTTGGGAAATTCCTGAGAGGATTCAAGGATATTGTGGTTGGGCTGGTGAAATGCTCCTTGACCTTCAGGAAGATGTGGTAGTCATGACCAGGTAGCCTCCTGTCTGTAACAAGGGACTTCAGAAAGAGCTTTTGTCTTTAAAATAAAGAAAAAAAAATCTTAAAACATAATGCCTGAGCCTGAGTCTGATAAAGATAAAAGTACTTTGGATGCTTATTCAGACAGTTCCAAAGAAAGAAAGAAAGCAGGGAGGCCAAAGTCAAATGGGTCTTTGGTGTGTTTTCATAGAAACACAAGAGGAAATCAGGACACTTTCATGCTTCCTTGAGAAAGAGAAATAAGAAGGAAGCAAATTCTTCTTGGGGGGGGTTGTATAGACACACATAAAAAAATATATATATATACACACATTTGCATCTACAGACATATAAACAGATCCAATAACTATTTCAAAGCAGCCAACACAATGCTGGCAGGAGCTTCACTGAATCAGGGGATGGATGTGCACTCTTTGAAATGAAATTTTAACTAATTTTCCATAGCAATGTCAGTGCAAATTATTTTAATGAAAATAGTCAAACTCAAACAAGAAAATAATGTGCTTTAGAAGAGGATTACAGAACAGAGGAATTTTTTTCATCTGCTCACTAAGTATAAAACTATGTCACAGAGAAAGTAAGTAGTAGTAATAATAATAATAATAATAATAATAATAATAATAATAATAATAATAAAAATAATAAATTAAATGCGTTGTGTATCAGTTGGCTGCTCATTTTTAAATTAATAAACCCAAGTCTGTATAGTTTGCAACAGACAACTGTAAAGGCAGGCCACATTTTCAGCTGTCGTGAGGGGGGCTTGTTCATTTATTCTGCTTAAGAAACCTAATTTCTGATGGAACCTGCAGTTATTTAGGGTTAATAATCTTTTCTCATTTCATTATGCTTTTGTGAACTGCAAAATTTTTCAAGGTAAGTAGGCTAAGAATTATTCAGAGATGTTCTGAGCTGAAGATTGTTTCCTCATCTCTTTCCTTGCCACTCCTCTGCAGCAAATAAAGTAAAGTCCTGCATTTTCAGCAGCTTCCATACTGATCTTGTTTTTAAAGCAAAGATTGGTTACACAAGTCTATGGTCTCCAATTTGGGATTCACTGCCTGATGCCAAGTTGGGTTTCCCATTAATTTTTGGCTTATCTTTACAGACAGAACTCTTCAGAAAGGAGCTGCATATAAAATCCCACTTTCTACTCCATCTCCTCAAAAGACAGCAGTTCTTCCTCTGGACTGAACTTCCTTTACATACTAAAGGTGGCTTGTTCTTTTCTTATTTAGAATTACAGCAGGTAATTCTGTTATGATTTCTTTTTTAAACTGGACTGGAAAGTTTTCAGCATGAGTGAAATACACAGCCATAATTCAGATGCATGAACACAAAAAGAGTCTCATAAAACAATGAAAATTCTAATTGTGCTCTTTCAAGGCCATATATTTAAAGTGCATACTAGCTGGCAAAAATGTAATTGATATAAGATTTCCCATGGATTTAATAAACAGAATAGAATAAAATAAATTTTAATATTAGAAGTAAAAACTGAAATAAACTGTAAAGTCTGTGGTAATATTTTTATCTGATTTTATTTGCCCTAAACCAGTTTAGAAGCTGTGGAGACTAAGGTTGGCTTTCCATAAACTTACAGCAGTACATTTACCGATTTACCAATACTATTGACTGAGGTAAAAATAGTTTTAGGTGTCAAGTTCAATTCTCTTCTTTTGCTAACCAAAATAGTTCATTCGATTTTTGGCCAAGTAGGAAAAAAAAAGTAAAACAACAAAACACTGTTTGTTTTGGTAAGTAGATTATGAATAATTATTTTCAAATGATCAATTTTTTGTTCTAGGTAAGCATTGCAGTGCCTCTGAGCAGGATTGTGTAAATGTTAACTGTGTTTACCATTAGCAGTGTATTTCTAATCACACTTGATAACACTTAATCTTGTCAAGACTTTTGTTAATATTCCAGGGAAAGAACAAAGGGCTGCTCCTTCTCTGATAATACTGCTGTCAAAACTCATGCCTGGAAAATGGTGGATTTTTTTTCCACTGGGTCAGGCTTTTTCAAAGCTCAGAGAGCCCTTTTGCCATATTACCATAGCAGAATTTCAGCTTTGCTTTATAAAGCCAATTGCTAGTGTCCAGATACCAGAGACAAGACTAAGAATTTGAACCTCAAGATCCTAATAGATAAATTAAAAAAACCAAAACAAAACATACCCCCCCCCCAAAAAAAAAAAAAACCACCTCAAAACTAAAAAATCTCCTCAAAATTACTTTTATCTTTTCTCATGGCTCTGATTCATATTTGAAGACTGGTGCTACTGAGATGATTTGAAGGACTAAAGAAACAAAGACAATATCTGGGCTGGCTTTGGCAAGAGAAGAACTGCACAATTCCACTCAGTAACTGCTGTGCTTCACTACAGCTCTAAAATCTTTGAATTCCTGTCTTCTGTGTAGAGAGAAAAACCCTGCCTTTTTTTTTTTTAATCTAAATTTATAACAAAAACCAAACAAGTCCTCTGTGGCAAGGCAGGTGAGGAGGAAGGGGGTGACACAAACTCCTCTGTGATAGAAGCAGCTTGAAATGGAAGGGAACACCATCAGAAAATGTGTTTTTTCTTTCCACAGTTTTGGAATACTGGGTTCATATCTCAGGTCCATGTTGACACTTTGGAATCTCTGGCAGCAGGAGTCATTGGATGAGGATAACTGGAAAAACAAAAGCCTGAAGCTCGACATCCATGTGCAGGCTGGGTAGGGACAGGCACACGTGAAGAGCTGAAATGGGGCTGAAGAAACACTCATTATAAGCCTTATATGAGAAAAGCCCTATTAAAGATTTTTTTTTTTTTTTTCATCACAGCTCATTGACCCTGAAGTAATTAGCATTAAATATCACTTAGGGAAATTGCTAATCTGTAATATCTGACAGAGTGAAAGGAGGAAAGAGGAACTCACTCTGACTCACGTAGCTTTGAACTTTCCTTTCTAAATACCACACAGCTTTCCAATCCAGTAACAAGTAACCCAAGAGGTGACCCCCAGCCCTCAGGATAATGGAATGAGGGATGAAGCTCCTGCTTGCTCTGGAAAAAAAAGGGGCTAAAAAAGCTATCACTGTGGATTATCACTCTTCTTATTCCAGTCTGGCTGAATGGCACTGCTCTCCTACCCAGAATCTTTATCAGTTTAAGTCGTGGCTTCTGAGAACTCCAAAGCTGTGATATGTTCAATCAAAGTGGCAGGGAGAGCAGCAAGGGATGCTGAGGGGGCAGCCAGAAGAGGCTGGCACTGAGGAACAGGAACTGTTTCCATCCCTGGATATATTACAAAGCTCACAGCTCTCACCCCGAGGGATTTGTGCCACATCCCAGGGACTCCAGGACAGCACAAATGTCTGCACCTCACCCTCAACGCCACGGCCTCAAATGTGACTAAGGGGCATCAAAAAGAAATCCTGTACAACTTCTATAGAAGAGATGTGTATTTGGGCTGCAGAGAGAGAAGGCTGACCTTGAACGAGCTCACAACTCTTCATAGATCACTGAGAAGGGTTCCTGAGCAGTATTTTCCCCACAGGTTTGTTTGGTTTCATGGTAGCAGCTCTATTGCTGTACCACTTTTGCAAATCACAACGTGCTGGATGTCTGAGCTGCTGTGAATGTTCCTAGGACACTAAAAACTCACTGTTGCCTCTGTATGAGCATGGCAATTCTTCTGTCTGGTGACACTTTTGTCAATATTGCATCACCCTGGAAATTCCATTTTATCCTAGAATCACTGAAGTTAAGATCTACTAGAGTGCAATTCCTACCTACTAAAACAAATAGGTTTCAAAAAATTCCTTTACAGCATTCCTTAGCAACAACAGAAACCAAAACCACCTTGCAACGTTTTTTTTTTTTTTTTTTGAGCCAGAGGGCCCAACAAACAAGCCTCCAGTCTGTAAAACAGACAATAATGGTAAAATAGACAGTTCTTCAAAGCAATAAAAAAATTATTTCTGCCAGAAAAGGCTCACATGATCTACAACTGCCTTGTGTGACTCTATATTCAGATAATTTTTTGGCAGCTTTATTTTTTGGGTTTTTTTAATGTAGTAAGGGTCTGCATAAGGGTTATATTCTAAAATATAACTGTGAAAACTGCCCAACTTTCTTGAAGTCAGAGCTTTTTTTGAACCTTGGAATTTGCTCTGTAGGATGGGGGGTTTTGAGGCTTCTTACCATATTTTAGTGGTTATCGGTGTGATCCAAAATAGCTCATCAGAGTCAATGGAATCACCTAAAAAAATCCACATACACACATGGAATAAAAGGCTCTGAGTCACTGGAATAAGTCTGTGGCTGTTTGACCAGGCTGCCTTCAACAACTGGGTAATGAAAATGTTCTTTGCTGTCAGATGGAATCTGTTAGAGCTTTTCTTTCTCAAATCCCATGTAACACCAAAAGAGAGCTTTTACTCTCCTGTGATACATTTCATTCTTCTCTCTGTGTGAATTTTTGGATGTTAGAACTTCTTTTTGAAATTTGAGGATAATTCAGACATAGGACCAGTCAAATCTTTGTACTCTCAGATCTTTCTGTGCCAGAGATCTTTGTTCCAGGCAGGCTGGGCCTTTTCCTGGGATTATTATTTGTGTGTGACACACTGATGTGTGTGTCTGCCTAAATGCTACTATTTGTAAGTTAATTATCTCTCATGATGACACTAAAAGGTTTTTTTTGCTATTATCACCTTCTTTTTACATATTGATAATTTTTTAGAACAGTTTAGCTACTTTAGATAGTTCTGCTATAATTAACTGGTTGCATTAACATCCTCAGGCCTGATATATTAATGAAATATTTTTAATGGAAGACTAGGGGCAGAAAGTAGATAGCTGAAATTCCCTTTCTGCACCTGAAGATGATGTTGCTTGGTTATTGTGATATTTATCACATTGCAAAATATTTTCCCATGCCCACCTCCTCCAGCTATGCTTTGTCTTTTATTTCTAATTTATGCTCAGTAGAAATGGATGCATAATGAGAGAGAGAAATTACATCTTTGTAATGCCACTTAAACCATGGATGCTTAATTTTAAATGACAGTTTCTACAGATATTTTGAAAAGACAAGTTAACCAAGCTGCTCAGTTTGGCTCTTTTGACCAAAAAACAAAAAAAGCCTTTTAAAAATATCTTTGGATCACATAACTTCGGCACAGACCCAAATTCTACTCATTTTAGAAAAAGGAATATATTTACTTCATAAGTAGCTGAATATATTAATTTCTCCCTCCAATACTATATTCCCTCCAGGGTTTTTTGTGTAATTGTTTCATTTTTACATGGTTTTTCCTAGATTGTGTTTTTGGAGGGAGAATCCTGTCTCTAATTTATCCCCGCTGTGACTTAACAATGATCACTTATCAGGTAAAAAATGGGAAGTCAAAAGGGGCAAATCATTTGGTTTAGACAAACAACAGATGGACTGCCTTATGTACCTTCTGGACTTTTCTAAGGGGAAAGAAAAAAAAAAAGTAAGGAAAAGGTTAAAAAGAAAGCACTTTAAAAGAACTATGGTTTTCCAGGCTTGGGAGTATTTGCCCAATATTCCACTTCATCCCCATTTATCAATCATTTCAAATAGCATGAAAAGCAAGAAGAGGCAGTTTCTTAACATTTTTAACAACTTGACAGGCAATGCTCCAGTTAAGAGCTGGGCACAGGAAATCTGATTTGTGGATTTGATCAGACACCCCCAGACACAAACACACTCCACACACAAAACAAGAACTGCACTGGCTCTTGGTCAGTTTGCACCTCCTGCCATCTGAAACCTCACTCACCTAAACACGTACTCAGGTCTTATAAATTTACAAAAACTCCCTCCTAAAAAACTCTGAGGAAAGCTCCTCCCATATCTCCCAGCTTTTGAAAAACCTATGGCTTAGTTAAATGTTACCTAAACATGCTATATGAAAAACAGTACTTTATTTGAATATAGCATATTTGAAATTCTTCTGTGAATACTCTAAAAGAGTGAAACCATCAAATTTCAGTTTAGAAAGAGAAATATTTGAATCCTTTTGTTGTTGTTATTTTTTGGGGGATTTTTGTAGTTGTATTAATCTTACTGTGGCATGGGCTAGACTTAGCTCTTCTCAAAAATATTGGCAAAATTGGTTTCTGGCCTCTTTAGAAAAGTTGGTTGATTTTCTTGTTAAGAATGGCTGTAGTCTTCATTGCAGAGCTTTGTTGTGTCTGGAGAAAATCTGAATTAATCTGGCAGGGTTTTCTGACTGGTTTTGGTTTTGTTGTTTGTTTTTTTGCTTTGAGGCTTTTTTTCTGATAAGGAAAATGAAGTAATACAGCTCTCCTCTGGTCTTCTGGAACTATGGAAGCTCTGCTGCCTGTTTCAAAAGGGCTTTCCAGTACTAAAATTTTCTGCTCTAAAATCACCTAGTGTTCCATTTCTTGCTATTGTCAGAAAGAAAAAAAAGTGGCCTTTCCATTCACATTTTTATGCTTATCTTGAGGCTACACAATGCTCACTCTTTTTTTGGGGCAGACATAAAATTTACAGACAGCCTTAATGAGACCTGTTTATATTCAAGAGAATCGGACTCATTCCAGCCCTACATCTTTGAGTTCTGCAACTTGCTGACACGTAATTTGTCAACATGTAATTTGTCACGGGCTCAGGGGATGTCCTGGGAGAAATATGAGGGCTGAAACCTGTAACAGGCGGTGTCAAAACTCTGCTCTGTGCCCTCCTGCAGTGAAAGTGCATTTCAGATGCTCAGCTCACCTGGTTTTGGCCACACATCCACCCCTGCACATGGACAAATAGAGATGTGATGGCCCTGTCTCCCTCCCTGTGTGTATTTTGTTATTGTGTTTATTCGGGTCTGTCTGATGCTGCAAGAAATGGGGGATTCCCAGCACCTGAAGGGATGTCAAATTTACTCATTACCTGTGTTTCCTTCATCCTGTCATATTAAAACAGCTATTTTATTATGCCATTTGCTCTCAGGCATTTCTGACTGAGATATGGAAACCTTCTGCACCTCCTCTGTACCTCTCCTTCCCCATTCCTCAGCGCAGAATAAAAGCCAAATTTAAGGTGAGGTTTTGGGGAAAGAAGTTGGTTTTTCTCCTCCCATCCATCCTCCTCACCAGAGTAAGAAATCCACTGTCAGCATTTAAATTGTGCTGCTGACCATCATGCAGCAAAACTGCTGCTGACATTCATATGGGCAATTGCTGCCATTTCCTTCTGTCTTAATTCACTGATTCAAAATCTGGGCTTTTTTCTGCAGGAGTTTCTGTGCAATACCTTCAAACTGGCTTTTTACCAGATCCTACCCTCTGTACTCCTCAAGAAGGCTGGGGTTAGTGGCAGTACAGATCTTCCTACACATTACAGCATTGTGCTAATTAAGCTTTACACCATGGTCGTCTAATTAACTTGAAGTCCATGACACAGTTGTTGCTGAAGTGCTGCATTGAAGTCCTTAAAAGGCTTTACAAAAGTCAGGTGAGTGTTAAATGATCCACTTTCATAACATTTTTCCAAGTAATTTCGATGCTGATTTACACCAGAACTGTGGTACTCTGTCTTAAAAAAACCACAATATTGTTGGGCCCAAATGATGTGGTTTTTGATATTGAGGAAGCTTTATGATAAAAATGCATTCCAAAATGTCTTAAATTAGGCAGCTACAAATCATTGGTTACTCTGAACATTTGATTTTAAGTGATTTCATTAAGTCTAATATAAAAAGAGCCTGCCAAATTAATCTCTTCTTGGATGCCAAAATTGAATGTTTTAGGAATAACATTTTTAAATACAGGTGATTATACTTAAAACAATTAAAGCAATCTCACGGTTCATTCATTTTAAAGACTTTTAAATCATTCCAGTCTTGAATCTAATTTTAAACTTGCAAGCATTACTGAAGTGACTTGAAGTGTTTAATGCAATACATATGGGATGGTAATGTTGGTAACTTCCCCGGGCTAAGATGAAAACAAACGGGGTTTTGCAAGTTGTGCCTGGAAGAAGAGTTCTTTCCCAAATAACTGAAAAGCAGACAAGTTTCAGAGGAGTGTTATTATTTTTGTTAAATTCATTATGAGCTTCTAAACCAAATCTGCCTTACTCTGCTACCACGTTGTCCTATCAGCAATTATTTAATACACACTGACATTCATTCAGTAATTCTGAGAACTTCAAAGGGAATGCCAAAAGCCAAGGAAGAACCAACCTTTAAGAGGCTGCTTATGCACATCCACATTCCCAAAACTTCACAAAAACTTTTTTAAAACTATCCCACAGCATTAATATCATATTGTTTCAAGATTGCTTTTTATTTTCAACCATTAATTCATCTTTAATCCCTGTAATTAGAAAGGATGAGTATTTGATAACAAGAAATTCTTTAGCCCTGCAACATTGTCAAGTTTAAAGCTGACAAGCAACCATACAAAGTTTTTGTTCATGTTTCTGGTTTGAGATTTCCTGTTCAGTGACCATGATGTGCACATTTTGCATGATGTGTACATGTTTCCACCTTCCTGTCCCTGCTTTGAAGTACCTGTGATCCCAGCTGTAAATGTAAAATGTAAATGTAAATAATAGGAAATAACTTTCTTTTAGCTAACCCTTTATGTTCATTCCATGCACTAAATTCCTTGAGTAGCCATTCATTCCTGCTACAGTTACAGATCAGGGCTGCTTGCCAAAAAAATCCCTTGCTGCAAGGGAAAAAAAAAATGGCAGGAAAGAGCTGGAACCAGGCAAGGAGAGACCTTCCACTGGTCCTGTTGTCAGTGACAGCAGCTAAAATAGACAGGCATAGAAATGGGCATGGGGAGAGAGAGCAGCCTGCCTGACACTTCCAGTGCTCCCTCTGGAACACTGGGAGCTGCTGGACAGGACAGGACAGTCCTATGGCAAACCTCACGCTCTGTTTTGCTTTTGCAGCTGCCTGAATTACTGCAGAGATGGCAGATGATGCAGGGAGATTGCATCCAAATCCCATTTCTATAGAGCAAGAGTCCAGAATTCCTGTCTTCTGTGGTTATTTGCAAAATAAAGCAGCTCACAATTCTCTTTTTCTCTCTCTGCCCCTGCACTGGAATGTCGCTCCACCTTCACTTTGTACCAACCCCAGCTTTTTAGCCTGAAAAATTGTAAGAAATGGAAAGAACTGGGTTATCCAAAGAGCTTTAGACAAAACCTTCTAATAGTGTTGATTTCCTTTCTAAATATTTCTGTTATGCTTCTGCATACAATGTTTAGGCCTAATTTGACTTTTGAAACAGCACTATTTTATATAACTCAATTAACAAGATGTGTTTTTTTCACTCTCTAGCCCCCAAATCATTCCAGCACACCTAGAATCTGAACATTTACCTGTAATTATGAAAATTTCTGATTGCACAGCATTGTAAAATACGTTGCTTCTGATCCTGACCTAATATGTAACCTAGACTTATCTTCAGTCTTGTCGTGCTTCACGTGGGTGTGAATTGCTTCTATTTCACTTGCAGCCTTCAATTTAATGTAACTGTAACATCTAGAAGTAATCCCTAATATTTATCTTACTGTGAATTCCAGATAAATCTCCTGTGACTGTATTAGTAGGTACAGTATTTTAATTTTTGAGAAAAACAACTTCTTGTTGCCACAGTGTGGCTGAAAATTATTTTCTAATCTCTCTTCTCTCCAGCAGCATGCCAGGGTTGGCTGGGATTTAAAACTTTTATTATTGTTTTTTTTTTTATTACAGCTTTGAAGAGGGATTTGGTTGGGGCCAAAGAATTATAAAACTTTGCTAGGAAAGTTATAACTGAGAGGAAGCACTATGAAACAAACCTGATGGAGTGGAGCTTGTTGTTTAGTTTTGCAATTCCTAATGAGGAAAACAACAGCACTCCTGCTGTAAGTGGATAAGATTCAGCCTCTGCTGCCTCTTTCTGACAACAAAGAGAGCCCAGGGGATGCAGAGTTGAAGTAGATCCATATTATAACTGTTTAAAGTGCTGGTGAGGCCATTGGTACCATTGCTTTAGCTGACCTCCTCATTTTGCTTTCAGAGTTGACTCCTCTGTGATGGCTGGGGTTTGAAAACCTATATTAATTGGCTAAATCCTTTTTTTTTCAGGTAAAATAGTCTTGGTTAGCAAACAATCACTGGTTACCCCATGGCTACTATTCCAAAAGGAATTGTCCAGCTAATTGACAGTTTTCAGATTCTCAAGGACTAGGTCCCAGCATTGAGTCTACCTGATATAAATATTATATTGACAGAAGAGTTATTTTCTGTCAAAGGCTCATTAAATCTTTTTTTCCCTCTCCTCTGCCCCTCGTTTTCAGCCATTCCTGGTTTTTGGGAGCTGCTCATTTGCTTCAATCCTTGTTTCCTCTGGGCTCCTCTCTGTGCCTGCCCATTGCTGGGGCTCTGTGCAGGACATTGTGGAGTCCAGGTTCAGCCACTCTCTACTGTGATTTTGCCATTCTGCCAACATAAAAACTGAAATCTGGGCAGAAAACATTCCCAGGACTCATCATCTGCATTATACAGTTTGACCACTTAATGATGCCTTCCCAGGTTTTTCTTAACATTATCAATGTAATATGTAAACGACCAAAAATATCAAGCACATCTAATTCTATAATCCAAATTTATTTACTGTACTAACCTAGACAAGCCTGCTTGGTTCTGTTTCAGTTTCACAACTTTTGTTTACAGTTTCTTCTGGAAATGTCTCTCTTTAAAAAGTTATCCAGTTATACTAAACCATGCTTTTGTACCAAGCTTTCCCAGTTTTCTGAAATATTTACTAGTTAGAAAGCTATTACTTAGCAATGAGAAATAAAGTGCTTGTTAACTTACAATTTGAAAAAGTAAAAATTTCCTCTTTTTTTTTGGTTTTTTTTTTTGTTTTGTTTTGTTTTGTTTTGTGGGTTTTTTTTGGTTGGTTGGTTGGTTGGTTGGTTGGTTTTTTTTTTGTTAGAGGCTTAAAACAACTGAACTACCTGACAAGTTTTTCCCAGGCTTACCATGCAATTCTTTACAGTTTATATTATAGTAAAGGTAAATTGTTAACTCTTTACAATGAAGTTATAAAGAAATGTTTAAAGGAAAAGTCAACCCCTGTCTCACAGGGATGTGACTTCCCACTGATACAGATCTGTCACCTGTATTAATTCTGCAGAATTTGTTCCTTGTCCTGTGCACGTCTTAAACTCTGCAAGAAGCAACGTGTCAATAATCAGTTTAATCCAGCTCATGGCAATACAAGTCATTCACCACAGAAACGAAGAGATTGTGCTTTGCAAAGCCACGTGCTCTGAAGAAAATCCACTCTGATGAACACTGGTGGAAAAATGGCATTCTGTGAGTTTGCTTTGAGTGAGCCTGCAGAAAGCACACTGGTTATGAATTATTAATGCAATAAAGCCAGCAGGCTTAAGAAGAAAAGCCCTCTAGGAGAAGGGAAAAGGCAGGGTGGGAAGGCTTCATTTACATCGATTATTATTCAGCACCGGTGCATTTTTCGCTCAGAGCTCTGAGCCTGGGAGTGGAGCCGAGGAGGAGGAGGAGGAGATTGGGGAACACATAGCCTGGGGAAAGTCCTTGCCCTGGGCAAACTCTCAGGTAGGGGAATCAAAGGCAAGAACGGGATGCTCTGATGGACTCCTGGCAGCGCCTCTGTTGAGCTCCCAGGTGTCAAACTCTCCACAAAGGCCAGGCTGCAGGACGGGATCAGCGGTGGCAGCTTTGAACTGAACCTGGAAGCAGAGATTTGTCTGAACCTGAGCAGGGAGGGAGTGCAAAGCCAGCCCCGGGAAGATCCTGGCTGCTTGAATTGGTGGGAGGTGATTTAAAAAATAATTGTGAGAGCCTCGTGAAGGAGGAGCTGTGTTTCAGAAAGGCAAAGAATTGGTGATTGCAGCGATGTAGCACCAGCCCTACCTCTGTCAAACTCTTTGAACTATAATTATCTCCATTCAGATAAAAATTACCCTTTTTTCACTAACATGAGCTCAGCTGCAGCTACCCCTGACAGGTGTGAGGGAGAGGTAAGGGCAAACCGAGGAATCAAAACCTAGATTTCAAAAAAAAAAACCGTGTTAACATTCCAACTTGAAAATGGAGCTGCAGTTCCATCTTTATCTCACACAATTTCTTCCTAGCTCTGTTTTTGAAAGCAATCCCAGCATACTGACATCATTCTGGCAGCAGAAAAGATGCAGGTGAACCTGCATTTATTCATGCATTTCCAGAGATTTTATGGTGAGAAGATATTAGTCCAGTTTGTTTTTCTAGGTGTTAGCAACACATTTGTAGACTTTCATTCCTCTTACTTTTTTGCCTACAATGAAATTCAGTGCTAGCAAACAAGAGACCTCAAAGAAAACTAATAATTTGTGAAATAGTCTAGTTGGAAAATAATCTAGACTCCTCTCTTCCTTAGAGAAAGGAATGCAGAGTCCTAGATACTTTTTTTAAGAAAGTCGACATTACTTCGCATGAAAAACAAGAGATTATTTTTAATATTTCCCAGTTGTTTCTGTTTCCAGTATGTAAATCTGAGTATTTGAAGAAATCATTATACCTCCCTAAAGGTTCTGCAAATGTTAAATGAGCATTATTCAATTATGTAGAGCAGCAGGAAAGCCTTTCTTCTTTGTGACTTGATATACATAATAGCATAAGGCAATATTCATGCTAATATTAATTGGAAAATGAATGCCTTTTTTTTATTGTTGTCAGAAATAATGAATATAAAACCCTGATTAAGTAGATAGACAACACTCTGGTTTCCCCACTTCAAAGGATTATTTTCAGTGTTTGTTTACCTGCAACTAGTCATGGGTCAGCATCAACTGTGCTAGGGAACCTTCTTGAAAAGCTGGGCTAATATTTGACCTCCTTTTATGCCAAGAGGAAAGTTCAGTGGGCCCCTCTTCATGTGAAAATCTCCAATTACATTATAAAGAACCCCTCCTTCCTTTGCTTTTACTCCAGGCCTCCTAACTGCCATTAAAATATATGGGCATAATAAAGATATTTTGAAGGGGTTTGAGTTTTTGTCTTGTCTGATAATTCTATTTCAGATAAACACACTCAGATCATTCAAACTCTTGCCTAAAAGTGATTATAAATACATGCATAAATTTGAGAACAACAAAGGAACATCACAGATAAAATTTAGGCTCTTGAAGCCTAAGCTAACTTCTCACTCATTAAAATTAGTTTTAACTCTGAAAGTTTAAAGAAGTAATAAATAATTAATAGACATAGCCACAGCTCTCTCCAAACTAATTTTAAACACAAGCATGTTCTGTTTAATCCTCACATTATAAAATGTAAGCTAGGGATTGGTGACTCCTCACTAGGGAGCTGAGGGCTTGCCTTGCCATTACCCTGACAGAATTTCACTGACCTGAGTGATGTTCCTGATTTTCATTATTAAAAGCAGGCTCATGGCCAAGGAATGAGGTGAAAGTTACACCTTGAAAAAGAGTGTTAAATGGTGACTCCTTGTTTCTTGATATAGATCCTAAACTTTAGTCTTCCATCTCTTTTTTTCTCATAATGAAATTTGAAGGCTATTAAAAAAAACCCCCATATATTCTATAAAAACAGGTTTATTTCCTATTGCTACAATTTTGTGCTTACAACAAAAGATTGTTCAGAAGGCTGTTCCCTCAGAAAAAAAACATAATGAAATCCTTCAATGTGCCTAAGCAGGCTTCTTTCCTCTTTCTTTTGTTTGAGTTTTACAGCAAGTGAATAATGCTAATTTTGCCCAGTATCTTTGTGAATTCGAACTGCAGCAGAACAGGCACACCTTTAACATCTCTCATAAAAATGGCCAAAAGAGATATGGTGGGATATTTTACAGAAAATGCAGTCAAATATTGCAAAAAGCTTTGTGCTAAATAACAGAGTAACTGTTCACATAACAGTTGTGATAGGTAATTCAGCCTCAATCACACAACATAAGTGAGCATGCTGAGATTTAGGAAATCTTTCTTCTCTTAAAATCCAATTCTGGGGTGCTGTGCCCTTCAGTACTGATTCCTTTGCTGTGTTTGCCACTTTCTGATCATCTTTTCTGTGTAAAACATATTCTCCTGCTGGACCACCCCTCTGCATGCACCTGATGCTGGTGCCTGCTCTCTAAGAACCATCAAATATTACTTAGGACTATGGGTTTGGGGCTTTGTTTGGGTTTTGAGTGGGGATTTTTTTTGGGTTTTTTTCCTCCATAGTTGTTGCACTGGAGATGAGAAAAATCCTCCAAAGCACCAGAACATTCATTTGAAGTTATTTTTGGAAAAAGGAGGAGCACCCAGAAACTAAAACTGAGTTACCCATGCAGTGGGATGGAGTGCAGAGGTCCCAGTGCTTGGGGATTTCAAATGCAACCCAGCCAGTTCTTCACTTCTGCCTCTGTGGCACCTTTATCCCTCATTAGGTGAGGGTAGGAAGCTCTGGCAGAAGAAATTCACTGATTTTCCTTTCTTTAGCCTGAGTCACAACTACAGAGAAGGTGTCTGGACTTTGCAAAGGTCTGTAATAATGGAGTTCTGTGTTATTGTGAAGCTCTATGCTAAATAAACTAAGCATTATTCAGGACTCATGTCTGGATGTGTTTGCCTAACTCCAGTTGAGTTCTAACAGCAAAAATCCACGAGGGCCCTTTTAATTGAGCTGCAAACCTTCCAACACATTTTAGTCCAAGGTAACAAAGATTTAAATGCTTCACTACTGAGGTTGCATAAACTCCAGGAAGCTGTTACTCATTAATGGGGATGAGGAAATTTACCCTCTGTAATTAACAAATCTCACTGAAGACTCTATTCTTCATCACCATGGATTGTGAGAGAGCATTGCACAAAAGCAAATGTCAGCTCTTTGTGACTCAGAACTAATTAATATTTCTAAAGCCTTTAATATATCACTGTGTTAAAATAGGAACCTTATCTGTCTTGGTAGTAGCTTAGAAGGAAAATAAACTAAATAAGAAATCCACATGGCTTTATTAATTAGTCAGTGAAAGAATTAAACCTTATTTTCCTGTATCCTTTCACTGTATATATAATGGCAGGACCTAAATCCATGTATGGAAGTTGGGGATTTGTCTCTTTTTATTCACTTCTCTCAATAAAATTAAGAAAAACAGTCTCATGTAGATTTCCTTAATGTCATTACATGTACTCATTCTTTATGATGACTACATTACAATTCTCAACCTTCCACAAAGTCTGTAAGTTCATTCCTCGCTTCTCTTTTGGTGCTGAACAAAGAGATTCCTCTAAAATGGAATTGAAAAAATTTTCTGGGAATAGTTAGAGACTGAACGAGCAGCCCTGTTTTTAATGGGAAAGCAAAATAAAATGAAGTTCTAGAAAGTCTTCTAATGGCAGCAACAACTCCCCACATGGCCTCAGGTCCTGTTGTCAGGCATCCAGTGCCTCTCCCCACCAGGCTACAGAGAAAATTAATTTCTCTCTAAGATTCTGATTTGGCTTTCACGTTACTTCAAGCATTTTACATTGGAAAGTCACAAACCAAAGTATTTTAGGATACAAGGACCTTGCAGAAGTCCCACAACAGCTTGGGTTACAGGAGGAGTACAGCTGTACTAGCTCTGAGCAACATGAACAAGTGCCATTGCCCTATTTATCCTGGAAATAAAAGAGTAGGTAGGCATCAGATAAAAAAGGGGGGTTTAATAAAGTGGATGAATAATAAAAATTATTTATATTGTATGATTTTTTATATTTATACTAAGGTACAATAGAATTTGACTGATGTTCACAGGGAAGCTGAATGGACTGCAGTTTCCAGAAGGGGTTCATAGAGTGTAAAGGAAGCATATTTTGGTATGGAAAGGGGACCTCATCTTCATAGGATAAACAAGGTCACATGCATTTCAAACAAATGCTTTCAGTTTGGTGTCTGAACTTCCAGAAGCAGACAGAAAGTGAAAACAGGTCAAAAGGCAGCAAAAGGTGGCAGAACATAACTATTGTGAGGATTGAGCAGTTAATCACCTCTCACAAGAGGTGAATAAACTTAGAAGTCAATAGAGATAAGTAAAAAAGTGTTCTGGGAAACAAAGATGAGGTAACGTGTGAAATGGGCACTTTAAACTGAATTAGCCTCCCTCCAGACTTTATCTAAAGTCAATCACTATCGAGTGTGTGAGTCAAACCCCAACATATCAGCTCAAGAACTGATTAACCGAGAGTAAGCCTTCCTAATGCTCATGCCAAGGGAATCACAAGGCTAGGACTAAAGCTCCAGAAGCCTCTGCAAAAGTCTATTACAATACAGGGATTAAATGAGTCAAACCCCGCTCTGACCCTCCTTTATTCCTTGCACATCTCCTCCCCTAAGTTAAGATTTGTTTGCATCCATTTTCCACACCGTACCCGAGCACAAGTGGTCCGTGAGGGGGCCTGGGCACACTGATTTCTGTGCTGCTCACCCTGGCCTTGGGGTCACCAGGGACACTGAAAGGGAGAGCAGAGAGCCCTTCCACAGCACAGAGCCTCAAAGGTCATCTGTGAAGGAGATGGGTCATCCCAGTGGGTACCAAGATTAAAACCTATGGATTGCTCCTGCCTCATGGTTTTCCAACAAGTCAGCACAAGTTCCAGGTGGAGGCAGTTTATTGAAGGGCCTAATTGCAGGAGTAGATGGAACAAGCACAGCCAAAAGTGCTTTGGCTCACCAGCACTGAGGAGGATCAAGAGACCTGTGGGAAATGAAGCCCTGATTTACATGGTAAGGGATGTATCAGGGGAAAGTCTGCATTCTTTTACAAGGGAAAACTACTGACTTGAGGGAAAAGCTGAAAAAATCTAATGCTAGATCCAAAGGAAGGAAAAAACCAAGAGTTTATTCATAGATGGGCCTCCAAGGGTTGGACAGACTTGGACAGTAATAAGAAAAACAGTGTGAGATACCTGACAGTAAGTTAATGGAAGCTTTGGTAAGCTTTTCATTTTTTTCCCTATTTTTATCTAATTCCAGGCCTACACACAAAGCAGGAACTGTCACCATATGGCCCAGAGGATCAGTGAGAGAGCACACTAAAGCGAGGTAGAAGGACAATGGGTTTAAATGTCAGAAGTCTGTTTTATGGTCTCCCCTCTACTGAACTTCCTATGTAAAATGTAACAAAATTTCATTCCAGGTTATATAAAACATAACTTTTCCAGTGTTGTTCCTGTGATCCTCAGCTGGGAACATTCAGCACAAACAGATGGCCTGCTGGCTAAACCAACACCCAACCACAGCTTGCTCAGGAAGGATTCAGAACAGGTTTCCAGCCACAAATTCAGCCCAAAAACATCACCTGGAAGCTCAGGGTGCTCCCAGTGCTGAGAAAAGGAAGATGAGGAGGAAGAGAATTCCAGGGAATGGGTATGGGATAATCTTTTCCAGAAAAAGCTGGAACCTGTTCCTCGTGCTTAACACTAAAGCTAATTTTTTCCAACCATTGGTCCTGTCATCAAAAAGTTGGTATTTGTGTGGATAAAGATGTCTGTCTGAAGATGAAAATAAAGGCAGGAAAACTCATGGGAAGGCTACAAAACCTGGATCCAGGCTGCTCTGTCCCATAGAACTGGTTTCAAGAGGAGGTTTGCTCCAGCCACTCGATTTTGCCTGGGTGGCATGGACGAATTGTGAATTATCACCTCATCTTCCATAATTAACCATGCCAAACTCCTGCACTTTTCAATATTCATCCATTACTGCCCCCACCACCACACATTGTAATGGACATATTAAGCTGCAAGAAGCTGCTGCTGGTCTCAGAGCACGGGATAATGTGATCTCACTTCCACACAGACAAGGGAATTAACAATCGGAAATGAGGCGACTGGAATATGTATCTCTCATGAATCACTGACACAGTATTTTATCACCTCCTGTAAGAGAAGAGGCAAGACAGAGGAGATATTAGTAGATTTGTTAAAAAGGAGAATAGTTTTGGCAGAATAGAATTCTTTTCTCTTTCAGAAGTACCTGTGAAGAAAGTTTCACTAGAAAAGAGATGGTGCAATTCAGGCTGGACTCTCACACAGTGTCAGCTCATTAATCCACTCATTTGGGAACATAATTATGCCCTTCTTTAGGGTACTTTGGTACCAGATCTGAGCATTTTATTGCACTGTTTAGATAGATGCTAATTCTGAATTTCTCCAAATAATTTCTTTATATTTATGTAGTGATCCTTTTTTCCTTATGTTTCTTTATATTTATGAATTTAGTTTTTCCACTGTTGCTTTACACTATCAATAGCAGAATAGCAAACAGAAATAAAACCTCTGCTTTTGTGGTTGGAAACAAGATTTATCAAAGATGGGATGGGGAAGAAGGGCAGAGAAGAGAGGCCTTAGCCACCACAGTGTATATTTTTACCTTTCCATTTAGAAATTAATTTCAGCAAAAGCTGATTATTTTCCTGAATGACATTGATTGTACTATTATTATAGAAATCTGAAACAGAGGAATTTTTGTTTCATTTTGATTTCTGAAAATGAGAAAAGTATTCAGTATCTTATTTTTCCTTCCCTCCTGAATTTTTCATGGTCATAATTAGATATCATGGAAAACAGAGAAAGATTCTCCTTCCCTTGCATTCCCTTCCCTTCCCTTCAGGTAAAGTAGTTCTGAGATTTTATGTAAGAAACATGACAATAGTATTTTTTGAAACTGGGTGAAATGGCATTGATTTATATGGATTGCCAATGGTCTTGTCTTGGTTATGTTTGGCTTTTTGTACATGAACATAGAATTATTGATGATGGTGATGATGATGTTGATGAGAAGATTTAAAAAAAGGTGACTTTTTAAAGCAAATGGATCCTCTGTGGAAAAAAAAATCATTTTTCAAAATATGTAAAATGGAGAAAAACAAATCCCTCTTTTTAAAAAACAGCTTCAAATTTTGAAAGGAAAAAATATGACTGCAAGTATTACATCTGGAATTACGTGTTAGCTGCCTTGTATCTCTCACACAATGGGAAAAAATGGTTCGATATTCCTACTCAGATAACTTAGTGTTTCTTTGTTCACTGAATATACAGCAAATTGTTAAAACCCTAAGGCTTCAGGAAAAAAAACCCTTTGAAATACGTAGCCAGAAAATGCCAATATGACACCTCTTCTGTAGCTAAACCTTGTCTGAGACACTGCATGACTGTGTGGTGTCATCAATTAAACAAAATGGCTAATTAACCACAGGGCATTGCTCAGGCAAAAGCCTTTAACCTTCTCCATTTCCTCATAGATGTGCAGTGAACACACCCAAAGCTGCAGCAGGCAAAAGCTTCCAAAATCTTACACATGAAATCTTGCAGGTTTTGTAAGAACCCTCAAGGTACTCAAATATTTCCCTATCCCTGTCTCTGAGGGGAATCCATCCCCAGGCCGTGCTGTGCACCGACCACGGCAGAGGGAAATTACAGGGACAGAGTTCTCAGGAGAGCTGGCCAGAGCCTTCCTCCACAGCCTGCTGCTGACTGGGCAGCTCTTGCCACACCTCAGTGGAACCTCTCGGGCTGCTGAAGCTCCCTTCCCGAAAAATCTTCTGTCTGTCATCCACCCTGCTGTGCTGGCACCACAGAACAGGTAAAAACATCCTCTGAATAGACACAAAAGGAGGATTGAAAGAAGGGGTGCTCTTGTGAGGGAAGAATGGACTAAAGCCCTTCCCTGAGGTGAGAGCTGGGATCTGGGCAGTGGGAAGGAGTTCTAAGAAGTTGTCATCATCCATAACTCCTCAAAATATCCTGTAATCTCCAAAAATTCGCTGAGTTTAACATTTCACATATCAACAGTCTGATGCAGCTGTCACTGCTCTCTGCCATCTCATTTTCCCTCTTGCCCTGACAGTCACTAGGACACCAGCAGAACAGACTTTCACTTCTTCTGTTTTTCTTATTTTTGCTCAACCCAATCTTGAGCTACCCCACTCTTGGAGAAACCCAAGCAGGAGCATTACACAGAGCACTGCTGACATCTGCCATGCCACCAGAGCCTGGCTGACACAGCAGCGTGGCTTTTGCCAGAAGGGGAGCCATCTGTGACAGCCCCTCGGCCAGGCTGCCACCCTTTCATGGATAATATCAGCTGCATTCAGACCAGGGCAAGCAGGACTTTCCTCTCACAGCCCTGGCTCCATCCTGGAGTGTGAGTGATGGGGATTCAGGAAGGGAACCTGGGCAGGTGGTGTTGTGCCAGGCACGGTGCTGGATACAAGTCAGGCCCCCGGTGGACATCTCAAGGAAAGCCACGGTGTGTTCCTGCTCCTCTCTCCACCAGCTGCTGCAACAACCACACAGATCCAGACGTGGTCCAGCCCAGAAAACAAACCTGGTCCTGCTTTCCACTGAGGAACATGTACACAGTCCTAATAATGTAAGTTTTTGCCTGATCTGTTGCTAATCAGCTGCTGAGTTGGCCTCTACTATTTTAAGTGAAGAGTCCCAAATGACTTTCTAACTATTTGGTAAGAGAAAAACAAACAAAAAAGCGTCTTGGCATTTTATTATAGGGTGGGCAGTCTAAGGAGAGAGAGGAGGACACAACAAAGGAGGAACTGAGTTCTGGCTGTGGTTAGGACGTTCCCTGATGGTGAAGTGACTGATCTCAAATGATTCTCCGTCCAGCTGCCACCAGACCACAAGATCACCTCAGCTATTCCACCAAACACCTGATGATTGCAGTTTCACCCCACTATGTTGTCACATTTACGACTATGACAAGTTTTCAGACAACATAACAAGAAAATGGCAAAACCACAGTAAAACCAAACATTGTTAAGCACAGGATCTCTTAGGGGGTCGAAAAACATTTGTTGCTACACACAAGTTTTATGAGCTGCAATTTAACTCCCCTTCTGCCCTTTGATAGAGAGTTTTTAGGGTACTGCAATGCCCCAGAGGGCAAGGGCAATTTAGCAGTGTTATTACCTTTTTGTTTTGCCCAAACTCAATGGCACACCCATTTCCTCAAATATTTACCTTATCCTTAACAGATTTTCTGCTCTCCTTTTCAGCTGAACTGATACTGGAGGGTAGAAACTTCCTTATAATAATTTATGAAAGTGAAGTGAGGGCTGTGATTATCGGGATGTGCATTTTTCTGTTTGCAGCACTATAGGATAAAACCAAGCACAAAGCAAAAGATAGATGAAAATTTAGCAACCTTGATTTCATTTAAAAATAATATTAAAACTTTAGCTATAAATGTTTTCTTTTCTGATGATACACCTGGCCAAATTTTGTCCAGAAAAAGCAAAATCGTCCAGGAATGCAACAGAAAAAAAGGGTAATTAAAATATGATCGTGATTTCAGGAGTGATTTTGCAGGGAGAGCTAGATTATGTAACAGACAATTATAGAAGATATTATGTAACTGAGCTTTGCTTGATTTACTATCCTGGAACAGCAAACTTTGTTTACACTGGCCTTAAGGTTTTTTGTTTCACATACTTTGTTTCTCCTGTTAAAATTAACAAAACTTTAAAGTACTTTACAGCTGTCAGAGGGAGAACCTGAAAATGCACTGGCTCAGCCACTCAATACCACTCTGCAGCCCTTAGGAGTGTCTGCTCCACAGCCAACAGTGCAGCTGAAGTTCATGTAGCCAGGTTAATTTAAAATTAGCCAGTGCAGTGCAAAGCTCAGGGCAGCTGGGACACTTTGACACAGCTCCTCAGAGGCAGCTTGAGCAGCTTGCTCTGAGCACTGAACACCTCCTGCTACTGCACAATCACTACTGGGGCTGTCTTCTTTTGAGGCCAGCCAGGTGAGATCTATGCATTCGAAGGACAGGACAGATCCTCCTCCTGGAGAATAACACCCAGATGAAGTCTCAGAATGAGTACAGGCAAAAGGAAAACATCACCCATACAGAGAAAAAAGTGGAAAGTGCACTTTTTAAGCTGTTTCAGACCCTTCCTGGCCATCACGTTTAGAAGTGAGGCTCTGTTTACACAGCGAGTTCTCAGCCTTGCATTCCTAAATCCTGTGGACAAGAACAGCATGAATTGCCTTTCTTTGATATCAGGAGACCAAAGTGTTCCTCCAGACACATTGATATTATGGGACAGCTTGCCTGTGCATGAAGCTGTGCATAATGAGACTTAATAAGCTTAAAGAGCTACCCCTGCTTCTCTCTATTTGACCACATCCAGTTATTTAATTTCCCTGGTGGTAGAAAGCCCTGGCTATCAGAACAGGCAGAATGTTTGGGTATCTTGGCACTCTGATCCTTTCTTCACATCATTACCATGGCACTGGGTGAAGCAAGGGTAACAGGGGAGAAGTATTGATAAAAAATTCACTCTGAGTTCTTTCCTGCTGTTTTATTGAGACATCATCCTTTAAGCTGCTCACTATTTATGATGTGCACAAAATACATAATTAACTGTCCAATTCAACACTAGCACTGTGGCCTGTGACAGACTTTCATTTATCTAAGCATGTTTTTTCTTTCTCTGGGTTTATGGTGCTGCCTGAGAAAATTAATTTAGTTGAATTCCCCCAGAAGTTCAAGGCAACAAACCACTCCTTCATTTCCACTGGAGTTATTGTTATTGGGTTTGAAATTTTCCTTTTAACAAAGAATTAATTTGCATACATTACCAGCTAGACAGTTCTAAAATCAGGAAGATGAAAAAATACACTGATATATATTACAGTATTTTTAACTAAAAAAACCCCTGTCACTAGGAAGCAGGTGCTGACTACAAGAGCTGTACGAATGAAAATGCTGAAAACAGAAATAATTCTTAATATCTCTTTGATGAAGGTGGGAAAAAGACCTCTGTGGATGGAACTGGGACATCACACACAGTGCTCAGGACTCTGAGATACAGAAATGTAATTTCTATAATTTTGGAGGCAAGACAGATAACTTTTGTTTCAGCTATCATTTCCAAATAGCAGCAGTATGGAGAAGAGTGTGCAAATAACAGTAAATAGATATGTCAGATATTAATCACATCTGCAGTAATATCTCAATTCCTTATGCGTATCCACTTTAATTAAATAAAATAATTTCACGTGTTTTTCTGAGACTTTTATGCTCCCTTTTCCTTGAGTAATTCAGTGATATGCACAAATATGCAATGAAAGTTTAGTTTAAAAATCTCATACTTTTGTTGCTCTCATCAATCCCCTGTGGTCTGCAAAGAATTCAAATGATCAGCTGCATATATGAGATACTTAAAAACATGGGAAAAACCCTCTAATCAACAGGCTACAGCTATGAAATAAAGTTGAAATTAATCTCAAATTTTTTTTTCTAATTATTTTGCTGTCAAGGACTGAAATGCAAGTAGTTCCTAATTCCTGGAACTCTTCAAAACAATCCAGGTGTTAAGGACCTTTCTCAGTCCTGTAATGTAAAAACTGAAAAATAAAATCTTAACAGTTTAGATAAACTTCTTCTGGAATGGTAACAGCCACAACTGAGTCCTGCTCTTGATAAAGTTAATGACAAGACCAAGTGAATTAAACAGGGACATTGGAAAGTATCCTTCAGTTTTCAGAGAGCTACTTGTACCATCTGCTTATTAATTCATACCCTCAGGGCTTATTCTCAGGCTACAGCTCGTGAGCAGCTTCAAACAACTGACATTTTATGGCAAAAAGTCAACCTAGTAAAGGATATGATTTTTGTTATCCTCTCCAAAACCTATGCCCAAGATTCTCTTGAACTTCTCACAAATTGGAGCCTTTTTTTTGTAAAGCAGAAAAATGTACTACACCATGTCTGTAAGCACCACATTTGCTGTGCTGTATGATTCCAGCCCCATTGAACTTTGCTTGAGATGCATTTCAAGCCCTTCTGTAGAATGCTGGTGCTGTGTAGCTGCAGCACAGCATCATTCAGATTTGATCTGTTTAACTTTGTGTCAAGAAAAGGGTGGCACCTGCAAACCAAGTCACGAAGGTGTTTTCCTGCCAGTAACAAAACAGTAGCAGGGCACCTATACAGAGACTGATGGTCCTTCCAAGGTTTTATATGCTTTAGCACACTGTAATAATGATGAATTTAAGATTGCTGCCATTCATACATCATAACCACTATCTGGAGACTGGAGAAATGAGACAGGACTCAACCACTGTCCACATAAAACATAACTCTGAAACACAGGGCACTTTGTTCCCATAATGATGGTGCCTGTCAGATAACATTGATGAAGCTTTCACATTATTGTGCCCTGAAGTCCATTTCCTTGCAGTACAGGGTTTAAGATGAACAAAGGTCTTGCCTTGTTTTTAAAGGAACACTTCCAGGATTTCTTGAAACACCAAACCCTCAGCAAATATCAAATTCTATATACTATATCAAATTCAGAGTGTGATGTCTGATCAGACTCACCATTTTGCAGCTCCTGTGTTGGCTCAAGAAGAATCTTTATTCTTAAGCTTGCTTATTTCTTTCTCCCCTCTGCACCAGCTGAGTTGTTAGAAAAAGTTACAGATGAAGCTTTAGACAGGAGCTTCTCCTCTATCTATTTGGAGCAGACACTTTCCTAGTGCAATAGCATAAAATGTGTGGAAGGAAGGATTCCATAGCACAGGATCCCTCCTGGGACAGTTTCAAATACTGGGTTTCTCTCAGCATTGAACTCCAAGGCAGAGCTCAGCCATAAACACTCATGGTAAATGCCATTACTTACCAGGAGCTTCTTAGCTCTGAACATCTACCCCTAAACTTCCATTTAGTATCCTAAAGAAACTCATTTTTTAATCACATCTTCACTACAGAACTGTCTGAGAATAACTGCCCATCTCTCTGTTGGTGCAAATGAAAGTAATAAGGGCTTGCTCCTATGTCCAGCTGCTATGGAAATGGTTATTTTTTTCAAGTTTCAAGCCTCATTTACTTTATTCAGAAGTTTTTCCATCTATTCATACACTGCCATTTGAATGGATCACAGCTACTTATTGAAATCATCAAATAAATATTTGCCTTAAAATGCAGCCTTGCTTTTGATTTATTGTATTCATTAAACACTGTCTGCCTCACAGGGACAGCAGCAAAACCAACACATCAGTATTATTCTCCTTTGAATGTGTGTGTGTTGACTCTGACCACTGATGATGTATCTGAAGGTGAATAAGTTAATTCATCCTCATACATGATCATATTTATGCTTTTGATGCTGTCTACCTCCCTAGATAGAAGTGGCTGCTATATTAATTCATTTTATTCTGCCTCAAGTGTAATACCTCACAAGAGTACAAACTGCTTCACAGAAACCAGAAGAGAAAAAATGTCTTTGTCTTTTTTAACCTTGACTGGACTGTATCCCTTTGACTAAATCTGCAGAAAACACCCAGAGCCCTCTTCCAGGTAGAATTAGTGCTGAAATTAAAAAATACTGAAGAAATGTATTGTCATATGTAGGTTGTCCTACCTTTTTTTTACAGTAACATCTACTTAACATTTTAACCACGGTGGCTATTTGTTGAGACTGAGTTTTAAGGCTGGAGAAGAACCAATTACAACACAGTAAGTTGAAATACTGGTAAGAAATCAAAGTTCTTGTCCTCAGAAAATACAAGTTTGAAACCAAATTTAAGGTGAATAATGAGAAATAAGTCTTCGTGAATAACTGAATTCTTGCTGGTCTTGTACTGTTTTAAATGAGTGACAGGTGATTAATCACTTTGATGAACTTCCTTCCTCGTTATTTTTCATTTACACATCTACAGCTACATATTTTCATTTTTGGAAAACAGAAATGCCACTCAAGAGTCCTTTGTCTTTGCCATAGATTTTTAATTGTTATTTTTAGATGCAAAACTTATCTTCAAAGGAAAAACACACCCAAACAGAAAACTTGAATCCCTCTCTTTTCCATATGAATTGTTGTTCACTGAAGCCAAGGTGCAGATCTGGTTTTGACAGATTCTAATCCATTCCATGTCCACTAATTAATCCCAGTCTGTATTCTTATTTTTTGCATGATAAATTGACTTTCCTTTTTGCTGAAGGCACCTGGGTTTTACTCCTTCTAATGTACCCACTGTGTTTTATATGGCCCCATGCTCATGATGGCAACAGAAACTCCTAGGATTGGTGTTGCTGCTTTCTTTCTATGGCCCCTGACCAAATTCCACAAGGAATAAACCTGAAAGGAGTCAGAGCCAAAGAGCTGGGCAGACTCCCCAAGCTGGCTGCAGGTATCAGAAAAGTGCAGGGGAGAGCTCAGCATTGTAAAAACACTGAGCAAAGATTTTTGATATGAAGAGAGTAGGCCTCAAGCTCAGAAAAGCTGCACCCATTCAAAATAGAATTCTAGCTAAATGAAATATGCCATATGCAGGAAAGAAACCTGCAGGACATGATGGAAAAAAGACCAGGTGAAAGGGAAATCCAGGTCCCTTCTCCAGCTTGAGCTGATTCTTGTCTTTACAGGAAAGAAAAATCCCTCAAGCTGAACATAAAAATACCCTGTGCAGGGCTAAATGTAAATAAGATGCAATGGTTCTTTGGAGTTTATTTTTATTATACACAGCAGCCATGCACGTATCACTTCTGAAGAAATTGAGTTAAAGCTTATTGGCATCCTTAATCACATCAATGCTCATTTCCATTTTCTCATATAGCAACTCTGAAAAAGTTCACAGAAAAAACCCCAGTTCTTTGATAATGAAATAGAAGCCAAAAGGGACACTGGGGATTGAAAAGGGTAAAAGCCTGTCTTTAATTGATTGTAAACCGATGACAAAGTGAAAACTGGAAGACTTGTTTGAACCACATGTTTGTTCTAGAGCTGTTCAACCATCAAAAAAAGAATGTCTCCTGAATATTTACCAAATGAGGATTGATGAAAGAGCATTAAAGCTGCACTAAACCTTTTACCACCTCTGCTAAATGAGAGTCTCGGAGCTTGCAAGGGAACTGCCAAAGATTCATATTTTGATCACAGGCACACACATTGAGGAAGGGTCATGTGTGATCTGGAAAAGCCCTGGTTTGTAGCCATCAGGGAATTCATGGCTTTCATAGGGCAAAGGTTTAGAGAGCAACTAAATTATAATTCAAGTGTTGGGACAAAAACTGTGTCAGAAACACAACCTAAACAGTGATCTAGGGCTGACATTCAGGAAAGCATCAAATACCTCTGAAGTCTTATGAACAGGGTGCTCCTTTTAAGTCACTAAAACCACCTGTCAAATCTGCAGGGAAAAGCTGTGCTTCAGTTTCATGAAAGCAAAGGTTTAGAGAGGTGAAGTGGGACTGTTACTGCTTTCAGTTTACGGGTAATGCAGAGAGAGGTTTGGGGAATGTGGGAGACAACCTTCAAAACAGAAAACAAAAGAAAACTGGGAATATTTTTCAAAAAATCCCCTGATAGACCTGATTCAAAAGCCAGTTGTGACAAACAGACTATGCAGCACACAACTTAGAAACTGCATGAAAAACTAACATTAGAAGCACATGCTAGGAACTAAAACAAACAGAAAAGAAAGTCCAAAGTAAAGAATTTTAGAATTCTTCATTCTCCTCTCTAATGATATTATGAGATGTTGTTATGTACAACATGGCAGTAACAGAAATATTAAGGTTTTAAAATTTTCATTTGAAAACCCTATTAACTTAATTTACCCTAAAATTATGCTGTTGCACAGAAAAGTAAAGCTGCATTTCCTTTTAATGAGGAAATCTCCCAATGGTATGAATAAACAAAATCAACAAAAAACCTACAATATTTTGATCCTTCTAGTCTGATGGATTGAAAGCCATTTGGCAGAACAAGGGAAACCCATTGGTGACCACAAAGCCTTTTGTTTTCACACTGTTCCTCTCAGCAGCTCTGTTGGAAGGACAACATCACCAATTGCTCCTGCACCCGAAACTTTCCTGGTAAATTCAAACAGATCAAAAATCCAGGGGATTTTCTTAGAGAGATACAAAACATAATCATAATAAATATTTCATGGCACCTGCTCAGTCTATTTATCTGCTGTTTTAATTATTTATGGCACAAGGCAAACCACCTTTTAGGGTCCAGTTGGTGTTAAATTTGACAGGGAAACAAACATTTCTGAAGACGACAAAATCTGGAAGAGTTATTACTTCCAATAAAAATCTAAACTAAATTCTGTGCTGAAACAGTTTCCTGAAGATTGGACAGGAATAGGTGACTACAGCAGTTCCTGAAATAGAGCCAATCCTTCCAGCTTCTGGACAGAGTCCATGCCCACCTTCCAGGAACTTAAAACAAGGACAATCCTCCCAGCAGCTGCAGTTCTGAGGGAACTGCTGAGGTGTTCCCTGTGCCATGGATGGAAGGCACAGCCCAGCCACCAGC
This sequence comes from Chaetops frenatus, assembly GCA_013400775.1. Taxonomy (NCBI): domain Eukaryota; kingdom Metazoa; phylum Chordata; class Aves; order Passeriformes; family Picathartidae; genus Chaetops; species Chaetops frenatus. The sequence continues at coordinate 113,756 of VZTR01010322.1, read as the reverse complement.
AGAGAGTCAAATGCCAGGGACTGCAGCCTGCCAAGCACACACAGACGTGCATTGCAATTCTGGATTTAGTCACTATCCCCTACGTGGGCTTTGCTTTGAATGCAAATGAACCTTTGAATGTAATCTTAAAGTGGTGCCTGGGGTAGACACGTGGAAGTCAAACACAGCCTGAGCACACCGTTCATTAGCAATCACCAGTTCTTTTGCTTCACTATCTCTTCTTTGTATTTAATTCTTTACCAAGAATAATGCATTATGCTATAAACGTTCTGATTTAACTGCCTGTAAGATTCTCCCTCCATTTTTTCACAGAGTGGCATCCAAAGTAATTACAGAAAGAAACAACCATAAGCACTTGATGTGCTGGTAAAGGCAAGCTGACAGAACTGAGTGCTGTGAAGTCTGGGTGTATATTGAGAACATTTGTGATGCCAGACTTTATTTGTACATTTATTTTGAGGGGCTTGCTTGCCACAGTGAACACACACGTGCAGGGTGATGTGCTGTGCTGGGTAAGTCAGGGATTTCATATGCATTTGTTCATTTATTGTTCATTGTTCATTCTGCAGCTCCTGCTGGGTGACACCTTGCTCTGTATCTCTCTGCTCTATGCAGGGCATTGAAGCCACTCTTAGTGACACATGAGGGCTTTTTAAATAACTTTAAGTTTCTCTTCAGCTACAAATACAGGGCCTGGCTTGTGAGCAAGAAAATAGAGTTTCCACTGCTTGATGCTTTCAACTTTTTGTTGCTACAATTTTTTAAGTTACATCCCAAATTTTCCTTATAATAAAGCATCCTTCCCTTCAAGGTGAAGATAAAACAGCTTTACTGGTGGAAGGTGGCAAATGTTCACTTGAATTCAGTTTTTCACACTGTTTGGAAACACAGCTTTTAAGTTAACTTGGTCCTTGCTCTACTTACAAAGTGTTCAGCAACCAACAGTTCACATAAAAATGATCCAAACATCTCAGTTTTTGTTCCTTGCCTGAACACAACAGGTTTCAGGTGTGACCCACAGCTCCCTGGAGGGGAACTTTGCAGAACCTCATCAAAGCACAGGCTACCAAAAAGCTGTAACTATTCTCTTAGGGTGGCTGTAACACTTCTGTTAGAAGAGTTAGACCTGCAGAAAAATAAACAAGACTTATACTTAAGGCTCTACAATGGAGTTAACACTAACAGTAGCTACTGCAAATCTTTGGGAAGTGAAAGAAGGAGACCTGGAGGAATTTAGATACCAGCATAAAAACTGCAGAAGCAAATATTTAAAGAACCTGAAAAATATCTTAAATGTTTTTTTCATCTTGCCTGAAAGTTTCCCATCTAATTATTTCAGTTACCTAGATTTTTTCCCCATTATACAGCATATTTTACTTTGGTGTTTATATACAGGAGTGGAAAGGATGGGTTGGGTAGACTAGAGGGTCAAAAAATGGACACAATCTCACTTCTTTTTCATATTAAATACTCTCAGTCCTCTGCTTTGCTCGTTGACTCTTTCGAAGCTCTGAAATATTAAAAAAAAATCCCAGTATAATTGAAGTTAAGGGCTTGCATAATCCTTTTTCCAAAGATGTGAGATACAGCTCTGAACACGCTGCTCACTTGTAATACCTGCTGTGATCTGCAGTCCAGCTGCAGCTTGTCAACAGGATAAACACAAGACATTCTCATGTATCTATTTGTGCATGACAGCTGTGAAAAGGAGATTATAAACCCCCACTTAGCCACCAGCCTCACGGAAGGGAAGCTTTAAATGACACAGGAAAGATAATGCTAGAAAGAGATTTTTGTCACAGGGAAATAGTCTGCACCAACATCACACCTTTGTCTAATTCCTTATAAATATGTTTATTACCTCAAAACTTTTCAAAGGCTTGACATTTTTATGGTTTCAGGTTCATTGCCCAGATTAAGCCTCATCTCTCCCCAGTACATATTTAAAGTGGGATTTGTGGCTTTGGCTGCATGACTTCCATTGAAGTTAATGGGAGCCAGTAGGCCAAATCCTCACATGCCATTTTAATTTTTCTCCCTATATGTGTTTAACTCTTCTAAACAAATAAACCTGAGTCTAATAGTAAAATAAACAAAATCCACTTTACTATTTTGATGAATTAGGCTTCCAGTACCACCTGATAAGATTTACCAGACTGCTGAAACAAGATCAGTAAAAAACCCCCAACCCTAATTTTATAACAATAAAACGGCAATGGCTCTCAAGGAATAATTAAGGAATCCCCCTAACCTACAAGCTCATTACAGCTGGTTCAAATATGGGAAAGTTAGTGCTTGTCAGGAATGTTTTTGCAGTGGTTTGTTTGGTTTGGTTTTGAGGGGTTTTGTGTGTGTGTGTGGTTTGTTTTTTGGTTAGGGTTTTTTTTGTTGTGGTTTGTTCGTGGGTTTTTTTTGTTTTGGTTTTTTTGTTTGTTTGGTTTTTTGTTTGTTTGTTTTGTTTTGTTTGTTTGGTTGTTTTTTTTTTTTTTTTTTCACTAAGAAATAACCACATTTTTTAAGTTGTGTCTTTCTTTCCTAAGCATATTTTAATTCTGACAAAAAAGTACCATTAACTATTCAGACTGCAATTTCTACAGGAACAGGCTGAAATTTGAAAACCTCCATTTCCTCCTAAATACAGAGCTGAAATATATTTGTGATTAGGTGAGGGACAAAATTTCTGAGCTCCTATATAAATAAAGGTGCTGCATCTGGGTTGCCCATGCTGGGAACAGGTTGCCCATAGAGGCTGTGGTTGCCTTAACCCTGGAAATGTTCAAGTTCAGGCTGGATGGGGCCCTGAACAACCTGACCTCATGGATGGCATCCCTACCCACCAGGATGGTCTGGATTTATAGGATTACAGAAAATCTTGCAACACCTTAAAACAAACCCTAAATGAGTTCACTCTGGAAATGAGGACCCTTCAATGAAGGAGACTCTAAGAGATGGATTGACATATTCTTTATGTCGATCATTTTGGCACCAGAGAAGCAGCTGGCAGAGTCTGCAGATCTGGAGAAGTTCCTGCTTGTATTGGGACAGAAAATGGCAGGTACAGGGCTACAGAGCACTCAATAGCTCTCCAGGGCTCTGACATTTATCCCTGACTGAGGAGTGGAGGAATGGCTCACTGGAATATGTGAACATGACTGTTTTGATAGATTCAGTTTTGTCCACATTATGATAGTTTATTATGATTTTATGTATGTTATGTATTTTCCATTCTTCCTCTCAATGTGATGCCCAGGCCTCTCTGAGTGATTTGTGTTGAATTGGTATAAATGTGTACTGCATGTGATCACTCCACTGCCTCAGGGAATAAAGGTGTAAAGTGCTGCTTAACATTCCTTCAAACATTTTTCATTGCTGCTTTTCCATGATAATCTTTCCTGACCCCCACGCTAATTTCATTTTAGAATCTTCCTGAAGGGAATAGCTGGAGGTGTGAAATAGCTGGAGGAGGATAATGTGACACCTTATTATGAAGTAGCAGTGTGAATGCTGTCAGCTTGGTCCCTGCTTTTAAAAAGGAATACAACACTATACATGAGCTGCATTTTGAACAGATGGACCCAGTCCTACACACAGCAGGAAACCCAGTCAGATTTAATACATACAATCCCCCTCCAGATCTGGGCATATTGTTATTGTTGCCACTGCCATTTTCATCCTGCTGCTGTGGTAGACACAAATATTTGGAGCACGGATGAGCAAACAGCAGTCCCAAACACAAACTAGACCTTTATCACATGGAGCTGATTCCAAAATGTTCAGAAGATATGAAAGAGATGAGAAAAATGCAGGAGAAGAGTGCAGCCAGACAAGTACAAAGAAACACAAAGAGACTATTGATCAGTCTGACCAAGCAGCTGGTGGCTGATGTACCCACAGACTGAGAGTGTGCTCAATTCCCTCTGAACAACTGATAAACTGCTGTTCATCAGCTGTAGCACAAAACCACAGCAAGGGCAGCTCTCTTTAGTGGCTCAGTATTTCTGAATGAACTCCTTAAACTTGCACTGGAAATATCCAGGCACCTGGAGACCTTCTAAGTAAAGGATCTTTGCCTTAGATACTTGGCATAACCGTGTTACTTTTCCATGCAAAGAAGCTGAATTCCACAAGATAAACCCAAAAATTCTCAAATTCCCAAAACATCTCTCCAAAAATTTTAGTTGAGAGCAATGATGGTCAGCACATGTTTGAAAGAAAACCACCATTCCATCTCCTTCCCTCCCTCCCTCTGTCCCTTTCAAGTTGTTAGAACCCTCCTCTTTTTTTTTCTTTCTTTGTTTTATTATTCATGTTCCTCTGTGTAGCATACAAGCATTTTCAAGATGTTGAGCAGTCTTTAGGGCCAGCCCTAATTATGATCCACTTGAGGATCACACTCTGAATGAACCACAGAATCATGGAACCAATAAGGTTGGAAAAGAAAACACAAGATCCTCGAGTCCAGCTATTAACCAAGTTCACCACATCTACCAGTCCCTCAGTTTCCTAATTTTCCTTACCTAACTCCTAACATTGTTTGAAAAAATTGTCTGGTGGACCCAACCCACATCCTTTACTCCACATTTTGGTGCAGGGAAACAGTTTGCCAATGGTTGTGCTCATCACTGCTGCATCATAGTACACACAACACAGAAATTTGTCTTTTCTTTTTCAGAGAAATAACATTTGGCAAAGTCTGAAAGTTAAAGAATAAAACCTTAAACTAGAAAATTTACCTGGAGTCTTGTGGGAGGTAAAAAAAAAAAAAGGCACAAATATGGAATAGTTAAAAGGCAGTCCAGAGAGAGACTGATATATCTGATTAAGACTTCATGAAAACCAACACAGACAGTGAGCTGAATAATAAAGTATTCAGAAGGAAAGCGCTTAAGCAAATTATTTCTATTTATGGAAACAGGGACGTGCTATGAGATACAAAGTCAGAAAAATCCTGGCATAGATACAGGAAGCAAATAGATAGTGACAGATTTATTCTTGCCATTATAAGCACAATGGGTAAGTTACTTCTAAACCCAAGTCATCTGTGCAGTTTTCCACTCTTTTCTGAGTGATGGATTATACATAGATCAGGTTTTAGGGTACCCATCACTGCACCAGTATATGACTTATAACCTAAAAAATACTTACACTGAGGAAGGAAAAAGTCAATAGTCAATGGAATTTAACTAAACTTCTGCAGTTCTGGTACTGGTACAACATAGATACCTACTGACTTCACTAGAGCTGCACCAGAAGGTGGGACCCATTCATGCCCAGAGCTTCAGAGTAAATTGCCATTTCACATGACCTAAGCTTGAGCTTCCTCTCCAAAACACAAAAGGCCTGCACCGTAGAAAATTGTTCCTTCATCTGCCTCAGTTTGCACCAGCTTTCTTCAGATAACTCACTGTTGTCTGAAAAGAACCCAAATTTTCACATTACTTGAACTATAAATTATTTCTTTCAAACGCTGGGACAAAAGGAATATTCAAAACCAGTGAGGCACACACAACTACAAAACTCAACCTGTTGAGTGGAAAAAGCCATTCATGTTGAATTCAGAAGATCTTTATAGAACTGCAGCTGAATCCTATATTTTAATAGAAACCATTTCTTATTTCATAATTGAAACTATGTGGGGAGATGTTCCAGTTATGCCAGAGAGAGATTCACACAAGTAACTAACCATGATAAGGTAACCCTGAGGTAGCCACATACTCCTCCTACCTCAAAACCTACAAGTGGGAGACAGCCCAGAATCCTATTTTTACAGAAATTAAGTCTCTATTGTGGAGAGATTAAAAAAAAACATCAAGCAGCACCTTCCAGTAACAAAACACAGTTCTTTAATCATTGGAGAGCCATGGGAATGATTTATGGCTGTCACTTGGTTGCAGAGTTTGAAGATGCTGCCCAAGATCTCCCCTCCTACTGCTCTGTGATCCCATTCTCCCATTCATAGAGGGCAAAACCCAGTGGAAACTTCAGAACAGCTTCATAAAGAAGAGGTTAAAAACCTACTGCACAGTTCTGCAGCTGGCATTAACCTGTGTCAGGGTAAGAAAGGGTTTTCTCTGCATCTCCTTTTGGTCAGAGTGGGACAGTCAACACCCTCTTTTTACCCATTGTTCACCTACTCCATTTACATTGACTGCAAGCACGGTGGAGTCCTGATTTTACTTTAATTAGCACAGCAGTCCCCTGTCTAAGGAGCATGAGCTATTGGAGTATCAATGAGCTTGTAATGCTGCCATTCAGAAAGGTCTGTGCTGCAGAGCTGGGAGCTCTGGGGTAATTCTCTCCCTCCTGAGTGCAGCAGTCTCCCTTAGGCACCCAGACCAGCTTCACCAGAGGGTTCCACTCACAGCACGGGAGCCCCACTCCCTGCCCTGGCTGCTCCCTCACCACCAGCCCAGGCCAGGACCCAAGCTCAGGTGGGGCTGGTTTAGGAAAGCAGTGCCTCCAGACAGGTGATCTCAGAGCCCTGAGCATTTTTAAGCCTGACCTCTCTCCCCCCAGCACTGCTCTCCTCCTGCTGCCATGCTGCCAGCATTTTAGTCCCATAGCAGGGACTGCATTTCACTTATTAATATCCCTAAGGGAACCACCTCTTATAATTTAGCACATCCATCATCTGGTTCTATTTCAGCTTTTCCTTACCTTTACCTTGCAAACACAATCTAAGCTACATGCAGCATTCAGAAAGGTGAAGACAGGGGGTCATGCAAAACAGTTGTCTGTGCTGCTTTAGGCACTGCTATTTCCAAAGGTTTTGAAAAAGCAAACCAACCAGAATCACTAATTGGCTGAAAATCAAGAGGGATTTTTCTTGGGTGTTCTTTAAAGCAGTATCTCTGTTTTGTTTCAGCTGCTTTACTTTCAGCTGTGCTGGGGAAGAAAGGAGCTTGGTCTGCCCAGAGGTTTATTCAAAACACCAAACTATGCCTGAGAGCAGAGATGATCCTTTTAAAGCTGGTGACTTGATATTAGGAAAATAAATAAGATTAGAGAAATACTCAAAATCAGTACAAACAGAGCAAGTGTTGTGCTATTAGAGAATGAATTATTGTGAAAGCATGGAATTTACTGCTTGAATACCACACTGAACTCACCCCCAAATTCAGTAAAATTATTTGATTCCTGTCAGTCCCCTACTTTATTTCTATTCATTTTAGTGAACCCTTGATTAGGCAGTAATCTAACGGGATTCTAACTTCCTAGTCTTCATTTATTTGCAAAACACCTGAAAATATTTTGGCACTACCAACAGAATCTCTCTGCTGAGAGTCTCGAGTACTTCTGTGACTTGAACTTGATTAATGCCATTACTTTGACAGCTGGAGGCAAGCAGGCTCCACTATCCCCATCAGGGACAGCAAAATGTTACAGCTCCACAAATGCTCTTTCAAAACAGCCAAATTTTAGGCCACCAGTAAATTTTTCATTACTATTTAAAACTACAGAATAATGAGAATTCTCCCCAGATGCAGGCAGGAAAAACCTGGGATAAATACTCAGAGTCCTGATTATGGCAGAACTCATGGATGCCTCTCAGCAAGCCATTCAGTTTTATGTTGATTTTTTGGGTTTGTTTGTTTTTTTTAGCAAATGAAACTGATTTTGTGCCATCTTGTACCATTTGTAATAACATGGTAAGTTTTTGAAGCAACTGATCTTATGCCAGTAGTGATTAGTGTAATATGAAATATTAAAGAGGACATAATGCTAAAAGGTCCAGTTGGGCACTGAATTTTTTCAGCAGGGAAAGATTTTAGTAGTTATCACAGTAGCACAGTACAGGTGCAAACCTTCTATGGCAATTCTCTTTGCTCAGTAGTTCTTTTAAAGTAAACTGAAAGAGATACAAATTTTAAAAACTTTTAAAAGAGTGTTTAGTAGCATAAAAAGTTGTAAAAAATAATTCACTGTAGACATGGTTTTTAAATCTGAAATGCATTCATGGAGGAGTAATGGAAACAAGCAAGGCACCAAAAATAATCTTTCTTCTACCCCTCAATTAGAGTTACTCTTTTTTACTTATCACCTATGTATCTCTAAATCCTGACACTTGACATGCTTAGACTTTGAGATGCTCTTGTGAACCATGACAGAGGTTCCATTCAAGCAGTTATTTTTCCTTTTTCTGAGGGTTCTAACAGAACAGGCACTTTCCCAACCATTGCTACCTTTATCTGCTGTCTTGCTAATGATGCCTCAGACATCAAAATATCAATAACATTCAGTTATTAGAACAAGTGGCACAGTAGTTTAAAGCAGAATGGAAAACATCTAAGTAGGAAGATAAAGTGATACTTGGCACAGCTGAGGAAAGAAATACACTCAAAACACTGAAGTATTACAAAGAAAAATATCCTGTGCTGGTTCTCTCTGTCAGGTGCAATGTCCTAAGTGATACCAATGCTGCAAATCCCTTTGTCTTTATCTAACATAAAATTTGAGTGGCTTGCTTTGTTTTTCCTCAAAGCTTTTTTTGTTTTTACTTCAGCTTAAAGAAGAACAAAAGAAATAAAAGGACATAATCAAATGTGATTCTACTCTTTATATTAGTTACCCATTAAAATTTCATTTTCAGACATCTTAGGGGCAGAAAAGTTCACTTGATCATCCAATTTGATCTCCCATTTCCAAAAAGCATGTAATTAAAGTGTAATCAGTCTCTGACTAATGCATTTTCCAGAAAGGCACTCACCCCTGAAGAAATCCAGTGATGCTGCTTTGCAGTATAAAGACATTTACTCCTTGCAGAAGACCCCCTTGACAACTTTTCTCTGTACTGTGTTCGACTGCCCAACAGACTCCTAAAATTAGACACAAATTTCATTTGTTCTCCCTAACAGGATTTTAACATGACCCAAATGAGAGCTTTTCATGCTGCTATCTGAATATTGCACATACCCTTTGTGTTGCAGCCCATCCTCCTTTTTCCTGAGTGCATCCATGTTTGCAACTGGATTGTGTCCAGTAATAAAAAATACTAAAAATGTATTTTACATGGCTTGAATCATCTTACTGGGTGACCCATACAGGTCAGTAAGTCTTCTGCCACATGTCTCTCCTTTCAATAAAGCTTTTCTCTTGTCAAGCTCTTTAAAGTCAGCCAATTCTGCAGTTCTTTCAAAATTATTTTTATTCCCAATTTCAAATCTAAGTAAAATAACTGTTGGGTGTTATTTTTTCCTAGCCAGATGCATTATCCAACCAACAAATAAAATTATTTTTATCTCCCCAATGTAAATTTTCACAAAATAGTCACATGGATAGTTCCTTGTGAACGATCACGAGAGGAAAACGCATTAAAAGGGAATATTGCCATTTGCTGACAATAAAATGGAGGCTGCAGGTGGAAAAGAGCTACAGTTTGATCTCCTTTACTGGACCAGGCTGATGACAAGTTGGGGGGGGTGGCCTTGGAGGACAGCTGGATTTTTGGCCAGAATACTTCTGCATATGGGTGTGTCTGCATGGACTTCCAGCGAGCTACAGCTCCCATTGTCCAGAAAAACAGCTGGAAAAAACAGCTGGAAGACAGAAGGAACTGCACCAACACATCCTATAGTGACTGCCTACAAAATGCACCAAAGTGACAGCAACTGCTGCTGCACATGGTGCTCACATTTGAAACCAGAAAGGAATACATGAAAAATTGACAGTTAGAAAGTCTATAATGGTTAGGATTAATTAAACTCAGGATTTAATGTGCACCCCCCTGACATATTAGAAGCTTTGTTGCAGATACTTGAGGAATAATAGTATGTGTGAGGTTTCTTGAAGAGATTTCATGGAAAAGGCTTTACAGGGTCTTTGACACCATGGTTTGGTGAAGCAGACTGCACAGAGAATTAGCATCATCTTTTTTCATTTGAACAAAATCCCTTCCTCAGCAGAGGGCTGCACTTTCCTATGAGCTTTTACAAAGAAGCGTATTTATCAGACTATTACATGATATTAACAATGACTTTTAAAACAATTTCAAAGGAGATGGCAAGCTGAAAACATATCAATTAAAGCTTTTGAAGACATGATATCCAGGATCACTTATTCTCCTTTGATTCACTGAATTGCTCTGCAATTTTTCTTCAGTAGAGTTAGACATTCCACACACGAGGGAGCAAAGTCTGGTGCTGCTGGTTTAGTTTGTGGTGTGGAGCAGGGTTTTTATGTGTAATCCAAAAATTAGAACTCCCTATTCCAGCCTGGCTGAGAGATTCTTATGTTGTCTGTGCTAAATATTTAAATTTCAGTAGGTGCCCTCACAACAGCTTGAATATTAACAATTATCAAATTCTAGATCATCCCATGAAATGTTTAGATTTTGACAGACAGGCGAAAAATAATTATTTGCAGACAGTTATTTACTACTTAGGCATCCTTATAAATTTCAATTTAGGAGAAGTTTTTCTGTGCATTCTTTTAACCACTAGGCCATCAAACACAACTCCAAAAAGAACTGGTGTGATTTTGCATTGAGTTGAAGCTATAAATATTACCCAATAGAAATATTCACAAATAAGCCTTTCAATGTTAAAATTATGCCTTCTACCATTAACTATTTTAGCAGATATTAAATAAGCAAAGCATGAAAGGATATTTTTTAAAGTTTTAATTTTAAAAGATCCATTTATTGGCTACATTTACTGAAGAATAACTTTAAACTGCACTGAAAGCTACTAATGGTTGTCAAGTCTCGAGGATGATTGTCACATTTATCAATACTCTGTAAGCTGCTTTTAACACTTCCTTATAACTGTGTTGGTTAATAGAAAATTCTTTCAATGCATTCTGGACATCAGTTTTCTGAGTGAATTTATTGTTGGCTTCCATAGAATTGTAAATCAAAAAACACCTATATGTTTTTTAT
>VZTR01010322.1:53823-96221 GCA_013400775.1 Chaetops frenatus | reverse complement strand
CAGCATATGCAGAATGAAGAGGTTTAGGGAGAAGAAAAAACCCTGTGTTCCTTATTGAATTTTGGGGTTGAAGAATTGAAAACAAATCCCCATACCCTTTTTTTCACTGTGGTAATTAATTACCCTTTGTCTTTGTCAATAGAGGAGCAGTAGAAAGTAAGTAATGGATTTTCTGTGCTACCAACACCAGAATATGACAGCCATGGTGTCTTCTTTAAAATGCCAGCAGCAGTTTTTTCTCTGCCACTGATAACATTAAAATTGGGTTAATGTCACACTTGGTGGGCTGCTGGCTGCTTGAAGCATAATAAAATCATGTAATCTGAGCTGATACATCACACATACACACACACATCCGTCTCTGAAATATTATAATCACGTAATGAATTGCATGTTTAAAATAGTGAAGAGTAAATGTGATTATTAGAGGATCATTGCAGGCAACAACATTCTGTAAATGTCTGGTTTGACTGCACGCATGGATAAGCTACTGAAATGTTTCTGGAAAATCGTCAGAGAGAAAAAGGAAGGAAAAAATACTTTTTGAAGAATAATTCAAATGAGTAAAAGATGGAAAATTAGAGCCACTGTAGATTTTGAAAACTCCTTTTGCAAGTAGGAACTTCATCTGCAAGATAAAAAAAAATCTCCAGTATCTACATTCATATGATCAGACAAAAGACAACACTTCTCAACTGAATTTTAATGTGAAAATGTACTCATTAAGTACAAAGAAAGGTGCTTGATTAAACAATGGAACATTTTACAACTTTCCAGCCTTTTAGTGCTACCTTCATCTTCCCCCATTCCTGGCCCTTTATTGAAATGGCTGCATCTCCTCAGCAACCCTCAGGAATGAACTGACTCCGTTCAGTTCGGACAATTCCTTCCACTGTTGCAGCTCCTGCACTCAGCTCAGGTAGAGAAGCTGAACAGATTGACCAAACTCCGAGATATTTAATGACTCCTGGCCACTCCTTCCTTGCAGAACAAAGTTTCTGCCTTTTTGTCTGTTAGCAATCACATTGCACAGAGAGAGAACAGACTCATAACCCAAAATGCAGCAGATGTTTAAGAACATAATTACCTTCCTAGCAGCCAGAAAAGCACCCCAGCACATTTGGAAAGTGCAGTTTGGAGTTTCAGCAGCTCCAGCACTGTTAGAGCAGCTAAACAAAGTTTCAAGTAATTTCTACACCTAAAGCCAACATTCTGCCACAGCAGTCCTGGAGGAGAACCAGTCCTCTCCCTCATGCAGGTCTGTAGCTCCCAGAATTTCTTTCCTTCTGCTTTGTTCCAAGGCAGGGAGAGAAGCAAATGCAAGCCCAGCTGCCTCCACCTATGAAGGAACTGTTCAATTCTGTACATTTTACTTGGATTTTTTGACTGTTTAAAAGCAAACAGCTGCAGCCAGTGACCTGTACCTCTCTATCAGCCCCTCCTAAAACAAACAACTGAAAATAAACACTCCTCAGGCAGTTTGCCGTAATTTCTGAAACAGAAAGGAGCAGTTTGGTTTCAAATGTGACTTTGAGCTTGAAATGTTGATTGTTGGAAAGAGGGGGTTTTGACATGAATTTAATATGGAATCAAGAATAGCAAACAACCAGCGAACAGAAGATTTGTCAGCATGACTTAACCAAAGTTTTGCAGGACTTATCTTCCTTTCATCATCATGAGACTGAATGAGGTAGGACAGAGCAGTGCCTTCCCTGAATAGAGCAGAATAGAACAGACAAGGTGGCAGCATAATGTACTTTCATCTGAGGGTTCTCAAAAGAGAAATGGATTCCATTGTGTGCAGCAGTGTCTTTCAAACTAAACAAAGGCTATTGAGCTCAGTTTTAAGGACATACACTTAAATTATGTGTCTTGACAGGATCATTGTCAATACTTTGTTTGTATTTCCAGAGTTTACAGTATCAGCTTCTTGCTCACTGTCTTAGAAATTATTCCAATAAACATGAGGGCATTGTTCCCTATAAGTAATTAGAGAAAAATTTATTTACTGTATAATATAATGCTGACAAATTTTCCTCATCACTGATGTAAAAATTTTACACAATCACCCTTTCTCTGGAAAATATACGTTAAGCTCCACATGTGACCTGAATAGTAGTACACCTGCACAGCTTGAAATACAATTTACACCTTGGAAAAGAAAAAAATATGCAGCCTGTCCTTTGATTAATTACAAAGAGTATCTCATGTCCTTTCTGATGCAGTAAAGAAGCAGCCATTATTTCCCACTTTACATGGACTTTGAGAACTTCAAAGTGGTACCTCTGAAAAAATGGGAAGAGCTGCCTTTCTACTCCTTTGCATGGGAGGCTGACCCGTGGCTCATGAGGAGTCTGTGACACCACAACCCCTACAGCTGAATTTTCTGCTATTTTCTGCCCAAACCAGCCCCACATTTGCTCTGAGGGATCCCCGAGGAGTAGGGCAAGTGTTGCAGGAAATCTTTTCTCTCTGTGACCTGCCCTGTCTGTGCCATGAGCCCATGAAGAATGCTGTAAGATCAGGAATATTTTCCCACCTTGCCTTATTGGCATTGTCATGCAAAGATTGCAGTGCTCCAACCCAAAAATCAAGCCAGCAGACATAATAAAGACCTCAGGAGGTTGTCTCTTTCCCAGAGGAACCCCACTAGCTCCCCTGGCAGGTAGCATAATTAATTTAGTTTGTACTAAAGCAATGGCCCAAGAAAGGGTGAAATCTATTTCTTCATGCCAGTGTGATGGATAATGGGAGCTCTTTCACAAGGATTCTGAATTTGTTTATGAAACAACAGGCAATGTAGGTGCATTTTGAGAACAATCTATTAAGATCCTGAACAAATAAGGATAAACTCAATACTTCTGTATTTATATTTAACAGCCTTAGGCAGCTAGTTTCTGTTTCAAAACAATTTTCTATTTATCAAATTCCATTTTCCTAGTACACCATTGTGGCTAAATCCAGAAATCTGGTTAATTATACAGCCATCAGTAGTATTAAAAGCAATTATTTTACAGAGGTTTAACAGAGTATTTAGGAGATATGTAAATAAAACAGCATATAGCTATTAAGGGACTCTTTTAGGATATTAGTGTAGGGTGCAGAAATAGTGCACAATCTTGCATTTTATTTCAGCAGTGGCTTAGACAGTCAGGATGATAAATCTCTTGTTTTTAGCCATTAAACACTCATGTTACTGTGCATTTCATAGAGAAAAAAACACCCTACTTCATTAGCAGCAGTGCTGTCTGGCCACTTCTGACACTTCAGAACTATATAATCAGGAAGTCCCAATTCAGGAAAATAGACATTAAGAGTAATAAATATTTCTTTTTACAAGCCAGGAAAGGGCTAGGCTGGAAATACCTGGAGAGAAGGGAAAAGACAATGTCAAGTTTTTACCAGCTCAAAGTTCAGGGCCCATTTTGAAGGGCAATTTTCTTAATTCCCTCTAGTTTCTCTTGCTCCTTTGCTTATCTGGTTGGAGAAGAAGCTCAAGAATGAAGGTTTGGGGAGCTGCACTGCAAGTTTTCCATCTCCTCTCAAGCAAGACTGCACAGAGCCCAGCTTTATGGGACCATGAGGGCAGCAACAAAACTCTACAAAAGCTGAAAGATATGGTAAATTATGGAGAATTTGGAAAGGAATAGGATGGCACAAAAAAGAGCCAGAAAAATGACTGTGCCAGGTGTCCAACAAGAATCAGGACATGTCCAAAGTCACCAAGTAAAGAAAGCACATTGAAGCCAAACTCAACAAAACCTAAGATATTCTTTATGAAGAGGAATATCTCACTGCACACAATTACACTCTTTCTTTCCAGACACTTTAAAAAACAGTTCCCATTGGAAAGGGAAGGTAAGAGAAAGATAATTGCATATGGACTTAATTACACAGCATATATTAGAGATAAATGGCACTTTTGTTTTCCAAAGAAAATAATCATAATCACTACAGAGCCTTCAGAATCCTTAATTGCCTTTGAGTAATTATCCATTTCTCCTTCTACTATTTTCAATTTAATTTGTGCAACAATTAACCGAAATAAAACACAAAAGTAAAAATAGTCAGGTTTTTCTCTTTAATTATTTATTTGAGATTGGGAAGATAAATCATCCCAGACTTTAAAAGCTGGTTTCCCCATTCTAGTTATTAAATTCTGGTTATTTATTTGCATTTCCTGTTGTTGGTAAAGAATCACCTTGTGAGCTCGTATATTTAAATAGACAGCTATAACCATTTTAATGGTTTTATAAATTAGTAAAGTAATAAAAATGAAATAAAGGGAGTCTGCATCAGTGTGTTCTTCATTCATTTTTATGCTGCTGACATCAGATAAGTTTTTAATTATGATACTGTTTTGTGATGCACTGGTAGCATCACTGGAAAATATAATAATGAAGTCTTTTTCTAACAGGATATATATAGAATACCAGGAGATTTTGCCATAGTAATCCCTCTCTGAGAAGCAAGACAGAAACTGTCACTTGTGTGTGAGACTGAGTAAGTCTATGTTTCAATACAATGTGGATTAAATACACTTTGGTGTGGATTTTTTGGTTTTGAAAAAGAGATGGAGTACATTCAGCTGAGGACTTCTCACAAAATCCACTTCAGCTTTGTGTTTCCATTCCTTTCTCCATAAACTAAGCCCATGGTAGATTGGGTTTTGTGGAAAGTCAATTTTTTGCACTGCCATAAAGTGGAAAATGCATTCATCAGTAGGGAGAGAAACCTTTCAACAGGATATAATGAAGAATTTTACATTGAATTTTCTTTTTCTTTTTTTCCCCCCAATTCTGGGGGTACAAACAAGATTGAAATTCTTTCCAATTGCACCTCTTGTTCATCTTGCATGTTTTCAGAAGTCACCATTATCTCTTATCCCTGGCCTGTATTTAATGATGGGTGTTTTAAATCAGACAGCTGCTGGTGGCTCAGCCAACTCAAGAAATAACCTTTCCTCCCCTGTGTATGAAATTTGACTTGATACATTATTCAGTAAACTCATGCAAAAATTCTAGGTATTAATGACAACACAGTGAAACACTGAGCTTCTTAATTAATTCCAAGGAAAAGAGATTAAACACATCCTGATGGTACTTATTGTTAAAATGATCACCTAAGGAAGGTCACACACTGCATGTGTGCCACATCCCACACTAAGGAGGGCCATGGCAGAAAAGTCATGTATTACCTATTGCCTGTCCTATTAGCTGGTGGTCAAGTCCAAAATCTGAAGTCTAAAATTACAGGAGCAATTTGCTTTTCACATATAAGCATTCAGTCCATGGTGTCCTGGTCTCTGCCACTTCTTCTAAGTGCTTATCTAATAACAAACAGTATCTGCAAGTTTTAGCATGATGCACAAGCTAAGGCAGAAGAAAATATCTATTTCCCCTTGATTCTTTAGTAAAATCACACCATACAGCTGTAAAATTACTACAGGCACCACAGAGCTCAATAAACAGAAATTGTCAGAAACCCTCCTAAAAGGTGGCATGAATAAAAATGAGAGGAATCAAATTCTGAGTTCTTAGCTATCTTATCAAGGAAGAAGTCACAGATGGCTCATTGAGGAATCAATTATGGATGGAAGGTTCATGATCCAAAAGCTTTGTGCCAGTGAAATGAATCTTAAAGGTATAATAAATGATGATAATGTTAGGAGGGAGATACACAGCAGAGGAGAAAAGATAAAGTGAAAATGGCCCATAGGATTGAGCCTGACTCATTTGTCACAGCTGATACAGAAGACACAAAAATTGCCTTTTTATCCCCTTCCCCACCCCAGTCAGGTCCAGCTGCTTCTTTATTCTGAAACTCTCTCTCAAGTAAATGTAATTTCAATATTCTGCTGGACAACAGCCACCAGCAGCTTTGGTGGCCTGCACTTCCCAGGGAAATTTGCTCAGGCCCAAGCCTGGAACTAAAGAAATGCACTCTGACACTCTATTTCCCTGCATTTTAATATAACCAGAAGTAGGAAAGAGTTCTTTTTCAGGTGATTGGACCAGCTTAAAATTCTCTGTTTGAAATGTGTGGGCTGCCACCTGAGCTTCTGTTTGAATCAAAAGTTCAATGAGGATCTCAACCACACTGCACATTGCATTGAGGGAGAAGCTTACAACAGAGTTACTCCCAGCAAAACTCTTCCCTTCCCACTGATGGGACATGAAAATGTTGATTTTTTTAATGGAGCAGGATCCATCCAGTGAGTAACCAGATGGTTGCTGTAGAAACAGCTGTGTCCCATCTCTGGGTGAGAAATCTTTTTCTGTAAAACTGGTGGGTTCCTATAATAAGGACCATTATTCAAATATCATCAGAGAATGATGGCAATAAATAAAACAGTAAATCTGTAATAACAGCAAAGCTACAATTTTCTTTTATAGGCCACCTAGAGAAACTCTGTGAACACAATTTGAAAGTGCTAATATTAGTAAAACACATTTAGAAGCAAGTAGGGTTGACAAGGATGAAGCATTATATGAATGTCTTTTCCAAAATGGAGAAAAGTGACTGTTAAAAATGTCATTCTACTCTGATTCATCATATCCTCTCTGTATATTCATAAACCTCCATCTAAAGATAGTTTAAAAATTGGTTTTTTAATCAATTTCACTTTTTTTCCTGCATAAGTGATGTTCTCCCTTAGACTGGAAAACAATTTTAGCTTTGCAAGTTGAACTTTATCAAAAGGTGCAGTCATCATTCCAAGCCTTTATTGCACTTGTCTGCGAGCTTGAATTTTTTTAGTTTTAAACAGGATGATAAATAACAGAAGGTTGACTTTTATGACTGGAATGTGGCTGGGAACATTAACATTGCCTTTGACATAATGGCCTTTTTTTTTCTCTTTTCACTAATATTAATCACCCATTAATTATTCTCTTACATCAGTGAAAACATTTTGGAGCTATTTGGCACACAACAAAGAAAACTCAAGTAATGAGGATATAGTCCAGGAATGCACAGAAGATTTTCATTCAAATTCTCCTTTACAATGTCTCTCACAAGGTTCTAGTGGCTGAATACTTACACAGACTATGTAGAAAAGAAATTAGCACCAGGTAAGGATCAGCCAACCCTTAAGAGCTCTAGTATTTACACAGAGTATAAAATGAGAAGCAAGAGCATGCCCACATTTAATAGTAACTGTTTCCTTCTTCACTAATTTAAAGATTTGAAAGATGCTGGAAATATTGGCTATAAAAGATTCCAGTCAATTTTAACATTTGCTCAGGCATTTTTTTTCAGGTGTTTTTTACACTGCAGAATGCTCCATTTTCATTCCACCTGAAATTTTAAACTTTTCAGTAAATCCAGCCTGACCTGGTTGGCAATTCAGGCAATTCTGAAATTGCATTTTCAATACATGTATTATTTGCTAATTTTATTTTATTTTGGCTGCCCAGTACTGGGCAGGCAGCTTTACTGGTGGTAACTGGGACTTGGACCAGACAGGACTAAAAACCAACAAAAAATAGAACCTTTTTTTTTAGGAAACATATTTCCTTATGCAATGAAATCTGAGCAGGATTTTCTTCTGGCAAAACTGCCTGCACACCATATTGTTTGTTTTATCCTCTCTGACAAAGGCAAGCATGGCTCTTTACAACTTATGAATAGCAACAGACCAGCAGAAAATATTTCAAAGTCTGTGCAACTTATTTCCTTTCAACTAAGAGCCTGATGTATTGTAAAGCCCCAGCATCTGCTGCCATTCAGCATGGGGCAACAATAGATTATTTCTGCTGCTGCTGCTGCTCAGCAAGAAGGAAAATATGTAATTTCTACAGTCTTGCAACCACCTTTCAGAGCCTTTTTTCTTCTGCCACAGAAATCCCACCTGTTCTGCAACTGAAAATTCTCCAATATGAAAATCTAAAAACATATAGACAATGCTGAACAGGGACCTTCTGTCTTTTCTACAAGTCAGAAAATCTTTTAGTGAAAAAGTTGAGGAAGCCTCAGGCTACAACAACAGAAAATAAGCCCCTGGAGCTTGTGGGAATCGTGCCAGGCTGATGGCTGCATTCAACCACTGGTTCCACCTCCTCTTTTGTACAAAAATTAACTGAATCTCTCAGGTTCAGTAAGAAGACTGCTAGAATTCAGCAGGTGCTGGGATATTCAGTAAAAACAGGAATAACAAATAATAGCAGATGTGTGGGAGAGCACAGAGAGAGGCTTAGGCTGCCCACAGCACCAATGAAGAGGAGGTGGAGAAAGGAAGGCTGAAAGGAGCAGGAAATACATTTTCCATTTCAAATGCCTTGCTCACTCACAGCTACCTTCAGAACAGTAATTCAGAGGATAAAACAAGGACAATTCATTTTAAAATATATTACAAGTAATGTGGAAATAGCAGCTCTTATATGCAAGTTTCTGCCTGAAGCACACATGATTTTGTCCCCCCAGTTACATTCTGAGCATAAAAAAAATCCCAAAGTCATAAGGCCCTGCTAAGCTCTGCATCTTGACTTCAATTTGTAAGAACACAGTATGAGACAAGCCCACAGAACTGTGGTTGTCAAATTTTAACCTAGATGGAAATAAACCTACAAACCATCCACACAGTTTCCAATGTAAGAATTTAACAAATTACTACAAGAAGTTTTACTCTAGGAGGTTAAATCTCAAAATAAAAATATTTAATGAATATTTGTGTAGGATATTATAACTGGTAAGTGGTTTTTGATAGTACAGAGGCAGCCCCATATGGCCTTAGATCTACTATCCTCTCAATTTTGATTATCTTCCTGTAACTTTCTTTGATATTTATAAAAATCAGAATACCTGTAACCTGGTTTCTCAGGAGTGCTGTGATATTTGCCTCCTCCAAGCAATGGGCAGCTGAACACTTTAGAATAGCTCCCTCCCTTCCTTGCTCATCTCCAGAAAAATCCACTCCACATCATTCTCTCCTAAATTGCCTCTCAGCCCTACCAGTCTTTTCTTGAATCTCATCTTACTGGTATCTCCATCAGTGCCACTGTCTGAGCATTAATACCCTAAAAAAATAACAGATTTCAGCACTGGAACAGCACAGCCCTGCTGGGACAGGCTGTAAATCCTAAAGCCAACCCCCAAACTTTCAGGTACTGCCTTGTCCCACCTGTGGGTGTGCAAAGAAGCCTCATTCACCTCCTGCAGTGGTTCCATTCTCACTCAGAGCTTCCAAAAAGCCCCAAAATGCAGCCTGGCCATGCCTGGATGCCCCACAGCTTCCCACACTAACTATAAACTTTAGTAGATTCATGGGAACAAAGCAGTTAAAACAAAAATAAAACAATTACTTCCACAATTAGCATTAGTTGTCTCTCACAACCTAGCAACTTCTGTTTCCGGACTGCAAAATTCAGTCTTAACAAACTTACTTGTTTCTTCTAGGTTTTATACAGCCCATAGGGCTTTCTCTGGTCAGTAATATTCTCTTTAGAGTAATCTCTCAATGTTATATCAACCTTGTAGTGGTCTGATTTATCCTTCCCAGGTACTCTGCACATACCAGGCTCTTTAAGTATGGCCAGACTGGTGGCCATAAATCTCCCTAAGCAAGCCTTGTAGCCTGCACTGAAAACTTGGATGCAGAACAAATAAGGGAATGGCTGCATGGAGTAGGTGCAGGAGTTATCAGGAAGCAAACCAGGCTGTAATTTTATAGTATGTCAGCTACTCTGCTAAAAGCAGTGTCTGTGGGTGTGCTCTTTCTCTGTGGTCCTGACCGAAGTCTATTGAAATATTTTGCATTATTTTGGGATAAAAGCCTACACACAGAGTACTGTCAAGTGTTTCTATCTGTGTCTATACTACATCATGTACATATAGGGAGAGAATCCCTGCCCTCCCTGAATAGGTGTGTTAACCTCTCAACCAGCATCACCACATTAAGTTATTTCGAGGTGACTGAGAGAATATCCAAATTCTAAGGATTGGTGTGTAAAGCAAGAATGAATGTATTCAAAATGTACAGATTAATGTACAGATTAATGTAGAAAGTTAATCCCCTTTAATTAGATTAAAGGGGAGTGTAAGAATTTGCCAAGCATTGAGAGGAGGCAGCCAGGTCACATTTAATCTCAGATGGCAGGGCACATACAAGGGTTAGATATATTTGCTACCATGACCCCTTTTCAGTAACAGGAAAACCAAGGCCTGTCTTCCTTGATATAATTTTGAAGAACTTAATGAAATACCCTTCTGCTAGCTGAGAGCCACTACACCAACACACAAAACCACTCTGTTACCCATCTCCCTAAGCACTTCCACAAAACCCTCCATGAGAAACTGGGTAAGAACAAGAGGAGTGCTGGGTTGCTTTCCATCAATGCAAGATGCCTGATGATGAAACAGTTGGCATTCCATGCCCAGTGCACTGCAGAGAGTGCAGGCAGGGACCCTGAGGACTCCCCTGCCAGCAGCCAGCCCTTGTCCTGCAGTGCAGGCAGCACAGCCTGGGGCTGGACAAGACACTCCAGAAGGAGCCTGGCTCACCTGGAGGGCTGCTCCATCATCTGCCAGATGATGCAGATAAGGCTTGAGCTTTCTTATCGATGCTCCTGCAGGACCCAACAAAACCAGGAAATAATCTGCCAGTGAATCCCTCCAGACAAAGCACTCCGTTTGAGAGAACACCTGCACAGATGCATTTCAGGGGAGATCAGGCCAGGGGAGGCCTTGGCCTTCTGTGCCTGAGAGACAGCTGAAGAGAGGAACTCTTATAAATGCCATTTCAGAACTGGGAATAGAAATCTTTCTTTTCTCACTGAATACTGCTGGCACAGTATCTTTTTAGTTTTCTTTATATGTGATATCATCTGCAAGGCCAGCTTTGAGTTACAATGCACAGAGCACTACACAAAAGAATGGTCTATCCAGTATTTTATAGACTACGTAGGTAATAGAGAAAAGAGATACAACCACCACAAAAAGGAGTGTCTTGATTATGGCAGACTTTTATGGAGGAGGCAGGGGTGACCATTATGTCATACTCTAAAGGCAACTGCATTGCCAGATGTATTTCAATTACAGGCTAAAATAAATTGGTTGGTTTTTAGCTATACTGTAAGAGGGAGATATCTAAAATTACCCAAGTGATTTCCCTGGATTTATTTTTTCCTACTGAAAATCAGCAACATTTGTATACCTAAATCAGTTATGATTTTATAAAGAACAAGTACAATAAAACAAATTTCTCCTAGGGAGTCCTAGCAGTTTAGCTACACTACTCGTCATTGCTGCAGGACCAAATCCACAAACTCAGCCTGCAGCAAGCTGAAACAGACTGCATCCATTAAACAATCACACCAAGAAATATTAATAAATTTTCCCTAGATCACTGATTCTTCACCTACTCTATATGCAAATATTTTCAACAAAAAACCCAGCAAAATCATTCTGCCCAATGACAATTTGTAAGCAGCAAGAAAGACAATAGTCCCAAGAAAGAAATAACGGGGAAAAAATAAACAATACTTATCCATAATATTATACTTCTATTTAGTAGCTATCATAGTAGCATCATGATCCCCTTTTTTAAATTCCTTTTCAGTTAAGAAACTGAGAAACAGAGAGATGATATAATTTTAGAAAAGTCAGAATCTGATAACAATCTCAGTTCCATGGCTGATGCCCATCCAGAGAGGCAAAACCTCATTGTTCCTTCCTGAAAAGGCTAGAAATGTTTAAGGAAAAGAAAATCAAATTAGCACACTATCTTGGATACCTTTTGTACTGTAAAGTGCACAGGATACTGAATAAAAATAACTGGGTGGTTTTATTTTTTCCTGCACACAAGCTTTAAGTGATTGTATTATTTATCACAGTGATCATGAGCACTTTACTAAAAACTTCATAAGTATTTAAATATTCATCTTTTTTTCCCCTGGAAGATTGTTAGCAAAAAAATGCTGGCAAGATAGAGGGTACAGATAAAAGTGCATGAATCATAGTCCCATGACAGAAAAAAGTACTTTGTGTGACTTCTGTTGTGTTTGCAGCCATCTCAAGATGATTGTTTGATAAAAAGACATTTTAACCCCTCCAAGATCTGATTTACGGTTCTTTCACACTACTAAAGAGATGAGTCCAAGGCTTTTTTAATGCAAAAGTTACAGATTCCATTAGAACTTGAAATAAAGCCCTCTGAAGTAAATATGGTGGAGAGTGAATTTGGAAGGAACCCTTAGGAGTGACAAGATTTTTCAGAGAATAATCTTTGTTAAATTTGGAGTCCTAGCCTTTTCTGAAAATCTGCCTCTGCTTAAAAATACCATTTTTCTTCCTCCCAGGATATTAAGACATTTTAGGCAGCTGAACCATGACACTTTCAAACCAGTAAGGTTATGTGGCACTCATGGCTGAGCTGGGAGCTGAAATTCCCCCTTGCATTCTCTTGTTCAGGCTATTGTTGAAGTCTTGTGCAAGTCAGGTACTTGATTTCCCATCCCTTACTTGCTGGCTGGAATGCAGCAAACCTTTACTTATTTCTGACTTTTTACCTTATTCCTGACTTCTTTACAGCAACCATGTCCCAGGTGAAGAACAAATCCACCCAGAGATACATGACCAACAAAGTAAATGCAGCCTTTTTGTGAAAGCATAAAGAAATACAAGTATTACAGCCATATTAAGCCTAAAAGCATTCCCAGGTTTAATGACAAGTTGTTTCAGTAATCTTATATTTATGGGCTTTGTGTCATAACTTCCATTTCAAAGCCTGGTGCAGGACACTTTTTCCTCAGCCCTGTTTCTATATTCTGTAGATTAATTTAAATCTTTTCTCTGTTATTAAGGAAGGCTATTCTATTTTAGCCCATTATATTAATATATTTGATTGAGTCTGGCATGGCTCCTTTTGCATATTAGTTATTCCACAAAGAGGAACAAGGAGGATAATAGATAAACATCAATAATGGATAAGAAATATAATGATATCTGGAAATTTCAGTTCAAGTATTGTTACACTGCTCTTCAAGGCTTTCTTCAAAATTCATTCTAGTGAAATGCAATGCTGGTTATCTCACACCAGACTTGCTCTCCTCCTCTTAAGGACATGATAAATCATTTTTTTGTGCTCTACTTTGGCATGTGAATACTACAACATACAAATGTTATCCCTCTTCAAGCATGCACAGAACTCGTGGGGTAGAAAAGACAGCAATCATTTCTAACAGCTGGATTTTCTGGATTCCTGTGCTGGTTGTCAGCACTACTCCAGCATTAAAAACAGTAGATTGTATACATATTACATATCCTATATAATAGATGCACAAAATGCTTTAACCTCAGAAAAAGGAAGGCACCAGAACCTTATTTTTGGAAGCTGCCAGAGGCAGAGGTATCTCCACAGTCCATGCTCTTACCAAGCAGGTCTCTCTGAAGAGTTTTCATCTGAAGATTCCTTCTTAATTCTGACTAAAAAGTGAAATAGAAATTTCTTTCTGTTAATCCAACTTCAGGGTGCACCTTGCTTGCTAATATGTTAGCACTGCAAATAGGCATCCAAACTGGACCTCCAAAACTGGAGATGACCAACAGTTTCAGGAATGTGAGCAAAAGCATTTCTGCACAGGCAAAACTCCTCACTTTCTAGCTCTGACCATCTGCACGCTGTGCTTGCAATCTCTAATCACCCCAGGTGATTCCTTGATAGCCCATTCCAAATAATAAATAGATTATCCCAACTTCAGAGCTCTCAGAGGTGACAGACTCTCAAAACCACAGAAAACAAAAAGTTGGACAAATAATACTTCCATTTTAAAGATGCAGTGCTTAAGCTCTTTCATCATCGGGGAAACCATTAGGTTACCTCATCTGAAAAAAGGTAAATGCCAAATCAGACAAATCAATGCTATTAATATTAATTTTAAATTGTTTAATAATGTATTGTTTGGATCTTTCTCTGGGGTTTCTCCTTGCAGTGCCTGGGACTTCAAAGTGGCAGCAATGCAGAACAGAGAGGCAAAGCAGTTTCCACGACAACAGAACCACAACTTGAGGCATGAGACATAATTAAAAGGTCCAGAAAATCTGCCTTGCAACCCAGCTCTCCTCTCATGAGAACACTTCACATCATGGTTCACATGGGTGACCAGGCACCTGTACTCTGCAAACTTTTGGCTATCCCCAGTCGTGCTGAAGAGCAGAAAGCAGAATTTGTGTTCTCCTAGTTAGGGAGTTCACTCACCTTTCAAATTGCAGCCAAGCTACTGAGGCAGAATCTGTTATTTCAGAACTGCCTCTAAACAGGGAAGGGTTGGAAAATAACATTAAAAGACAGAGAGAGAAGCCATAGTTAGATATTTTCTTAAGTGTCCTTGCTTTTGGGGGAGTACAGTCTTTGAAATATTTTTTTTTTATTCTAGAGGCTGAAAAAAAATACATTGCTTTTTCCATCTGCCTCTGCTGCTTCTGACCTCTGCATGAAAAAGCAGAGCCTGGGAAAGTTCTGCACAGCTGCAGCAAGCAAAGCTTGAGCAGAAACCCATCCCTTCCAATTCTGTGGTTAAGGAATTTGGCAGCATCCTGACACCCACTTTCCCATCCACACAGCATCACACTGCAAGGATGGCACACTCTGCCACCCAATGGGTTTCTATGCTTTATGGAGCATTTACTACTTTTAATTCTCTTAATTGCACAAGCCTTTAAATCCATTAAATTGCAACAATGTTAACCTACTGTTATTGAAAAGTACTAATTATTATTGCAGAAATTCTCATTTCTGTTCAACTTCTTTTCTTGCCCAAGCAACCAAGCTGAGGTTGGGGAGTCTTATGAGGAGCAGCTGAGGGAGCTGGGGGTGTTTAGCCTGGAGAAAAAGAAGATTCAGAGGAGACCTTACTGCTCTCTAAAACTACCTGAAAGGAGGGTGTAGACAGTGGGAGTGAAGCTCTTCTCCCAAGTGATGGGACAAAAGAAAACAGCCTCAGCAGGAGAGATTAGATCAGATGATAGGAAAAAAATTCTTCACTGAAAGTGCAGTCAAGCATTGCAAGAGGCTGCCCAGGAAAGTGGTGGAGTCACCCTTCCTGAAGTGTGCAAAAACCATGGATATGTGCTATTTGTGGGCATTCCAGGCCTTCATTTTCTAATCTAAACAATGTTTATGACCACAGCTCTTTGCACATCAAGGTTTTCCTTCATTCAAACAGAACTGAAGAGTCTAAATTTCTATTTTAGCACAGTTATAATACTGCTGTTGTTACTGGACTAATTTCAGTGAATGGCAAGGCAGGAGACAGTGGCTGCTTTCTCTCCCTGCTGCCTCCTGACTCCAGCAGATGCAGCATCATCTGCTGCTTTGCAGAAGACAGCAGAAAATGTTCTCTTTCAAAGGTGCCTCCCCGCAACTGAAAGGATTTACTCTGTCTAGTGGCAAAGGCTTTTTCCAAACACTGCATGAATTAATATTTTTCAAAGAAAAGGTCACGCAAATCCTTTCTAATGGGAGAAGAATTAAGTGACTTAGCTGAGCCAGCTGATGAACAGCAGCTCCCATAGTATTAGTCAGCAGTGCTTTTCTGCTTAGTTATTGACAGTACTAAAATATCCAGTGGTATTTATACTCTGCCTTCTCCTAGTGCCAAGCAGAGATAGTGGCATTCCTGACCAGAGACTGAGAACAGACCTTTACCCTTTTAAAGCCTTACTCAGGCTTCAGGGTGAGAATAATGTGTGCTGGGTCCCTGAATATCTCTTAATACCATGTTTTCAGGTTAGTGAAAATGTGTTGTGTCCAGTTTTTAAATAGAAGCTTCCTGACTTTTCTACTCAAGTACACACTGTAGCTCCAGGTCCCATTTATTCTCCCTTTCTACATTACAACATTTTCCAGTACACTCACTTCCTTCAAAACTAGAGGAACATTCCATTCCTTATTTATCTGTATCACTCTGTTAGTACAAAAGCATGAGAGTAACCATAATCTGAATTAGTGTGCACTAAACCCCTTAACTTGCATCTTAAAAATATCCAAACATTAGCACAAGTGTCTGTCTCTAGACCAGCCTCTTTTGTCCTCACAGATGACACAGCAAATACTACAGTGGGGTCTCCTAAGACTTCATTATCTTTACAATCAATGACCAATATTCATTAGCAATAGATAAAAATAATATCACAGTGTATATTATGTATAAAAAGGCCTATTAAAATTATAGCTTTTGTGGTAAAGCAACAGTGTGCTGCAGTAAATTTGACTTTTCACAATGCCTGTCCATTTCCTTGTTAATTCACAGAATTCAATAAACCTCTGTAAATGTCGAGGTGGGCGGTGAGGTTTGGTAAGATTTTTAATGTACTGTAGTGACAGCCTTGTTCACCATGAAATTAAGGAAAAATTAATCAAGCATTACTTTAAATATATGGTCAAGCCCACTTAGCAGCTCACAGGGGTCTTAGATGGATTTTTATTTCCATGCACAAACCAGCTTGCATTAGTGCAATGTAAATCTGCTCATTTAATATCATTTGTAATAATAACGATTTCCATTTTTAATGTCAAGAGAAAAATCACTGGTTGCCTGCTCCAAAGAGCACTTAATGTCCATTACGGCACACAGCACAAATGAATTTGCAAATTTAAACAGACTTTTCAGCAATAGTTATTATCTTCAGTCTATCTGGGCAGTGCAGGTGTGGTAAGAGCCATTGTACTTTTATTCACAGGCATAAAAGCACTTGAAAGTCTTTAAAATACCAAGATCCTTTATATTTTTTAAGACTGCATGGCTGCTTAAACACACAAAAATTGGAAATTTCCTCCATGCACTGTACTTCAACTGCCATAAGTTGTGTTGATGATGACTCTTATAATTAATTATGTGTCTACTTCTTCCCTGGAAGTACCAAAGGAGTGACAGAGTATCCCAGAGTGGATGATGAGAGCAGCACATCTGAATGGATGAAAGAAAAAAAAAGCTGGCAGGTTTTATGATGGCTCTGGGTACCTGTGTCTCCAGCAAATCCAAGAGAGCAAGACTTGCAAACTTAGAAAATGCTTTAAAAAAAGGTGGGAAAAATATAAATAGCAAGGGCTACATCAAGAATGTACATGGGAACAGACATAAATATTGAGGATGAGTGATTTGCTCTTAATCTTATTGAAAAAAATCCAAAAGAAACCAGTAAAAATGGGTTTGAGAACTGAGAAGAACCAAATATTGATACTGTATTCTTTTATATACTTATTATATCTGATTTTCAGTACAGGTTCTCTTGGACATCAAAGATATCTCTTGACATTTTAACACCTTTGATAGTCTCACTGTGACCTGTGAATTATCAAGTTACTGTTTAAAAAGTTCAGATAGAGTTAAATTATCTGTAGTGCATCTCTGGAGGGCATCACAATAAATCTGTCTTATAGCTCAAAATCTCACAAACCAAACTGGGCTGTTTTATCAATCCAGGAGCCACATAAAGTTTCCTGTTACTAAGTCTAATAAAACCTATTCTGTAGTACCCTGTGATCCTGGAATAATTTCCATTTTGAGGAACTGTATTTGAATGACAACTGCACCCCTACTGCAGCTGTGTGAGGCTCAGACCCTCACACTTCCTCCTGACTGGAACCCTTGCTGATGATCATATATTGAAAAAAATGAAATGACCCCTGCAGGCTCATCCCCCAAGGTCATTGCTGCATTTCTTGCCCATGATTAAATATGCATCCAGCAATCAATAACATTCTATTCCCAAGGTACACACTGTTCTTCAATTATGGTATTTAGATGGAGGGCCTCTCAGTATCATCTAGCTCAATAATGCTTTGCAGATCTCATTTTATACAAACCTCTCCTGCCAATGTAAGATTGAGAAAAATATCTGTATTTTCTGTAGGCTTCTTGTATAACCTTCCTTCCCCAGAAGTTTTTTGTTATGTGCTGGTTTCTCATTATTCCCAGCGAACAATGAATTTAATTTAAAATGTAACATTATTGTGTCAATTTTACCTTTCTGAAGAGCTTTCCTTTTTATTTTTACAGCAGCCTTAGCAAAGAGCTGAACTTCTGCCAACAGATGAACTTTGGTGTTGTTTTTAGAGCACTGTTCTGTCCTCCATGCATGAAACCTTAAGACTATGACAGGTTGCCAGTCTGGAGGCTGTTTAGAGACTGGTTTAAATGCCTCAGAGGTGCCATGCCAATCAACTCTCCTGTCTCACTGGCCATGGAAATATGTATTAATGAAGGGTGAATAATTAAAGAGAGGCAATGAATTACAAGGGACAAGACAATGTCACAAAAACGGGAACTCGAAAGAGAGGAGTTAAAGAGAAGGATCCAGTCTTCTGAAACACATTAAAATTCTCTCACAACAGCCACACATTTCCTCCTCACCTGCCTCATTTTGGCACTTCAAAGCACTTAGCTGGATCTGAAGACGGCAGAAGCTGATTTGAAAGGCTGCAGAGAGGTGAAAACTATTTCTCCATGCAAGCCCTACAATCTTCAGGAGTCACTCTATTTGCTGTCCCTGACTCCACAACAGAGCAGCCCTCCCAGTCCTGTCAGAAGCATCATAAAAGAAAGAATTCTGTGCCCTCCAAATGCCAGGCTGAGGTTTCTGTAGGAGGCACATTTCAAGCACGTGAGGGGAGGGCCTTCTTCACCAGGTAAATTTCTTTAAGCACACAGAGCTCCTCTTATCCCTCAAGGATTACTGGAGAGGAAGGAAAGTTTTGGCCTTCAGAAAAGACAAGCTTCTACCTGCTCATCTGGGCATGTTGGTCTAGGTTCATGTCTAGAACCACATTGACCCATTTGGAATGCACCTCTAGAAAGGATAATAATAATCATTATCATCTCTCAGACAGCTACATCAGTAAACCTCAATGTCATTTATTATTCCTTGCATCTAATCACTTCATTCATCAGATGTCCCGGATCTCCTTCCCTTTTTGTTCTCTGAATTGCCCCGTGAAAGGCAAAACAAATTCTGTAAGGATTATCTGCATTTATCACCATGTCCAGCTCTGTTTTTCCACCCACCCCTCTCTCAAGTAATCAAGAAAACCTCTCAGCCACATCTCAGAACAAGATTTTCTTCTCTCTTTGAACACAGAAACACTCATGGCACAGCCCACAGAGGCTCAACCAGAGCCACTGTCATGGTCAATTTAACACTCTCTTTAAGCACAGCTCCTTTCCATATTCATGGAGTCAAATTTGGTTCTGACTTTCATGTACTTGCAAGGTAATTCTGTCTCCTGGAGAAAAGTCAATTATGAATGAAGTCAAGGGCAATACAAAATACAATACAAGCCTAATGCAATTATGGATTAGGTTCAGGTATTAAAAACAGCCTAATAAGGCAAGTAGCAGGAGCTTGCAGTCCAAACTAAGCCTGTGGAAATTCTGTACTCAAAACCTACAAGGTTCATCACTATCAATTTTAAAAAGTGGGGGGAAAAAAGGCTGGATAAGTGTGAATACTGATTAAAATAATAATAAAGGTGTTTATCCAGCTGACAGCCAAATTACTCTTTTTTCACCTACAATGAAAACAAAACCAGCATGATATTCTAAGAGATACCTTAAGAAAAAAATTATATTTTTCAGTTGGGTGTGGGTGTTGGGTTTTTTTGTTGTTGTTGTTGTTGTTTTGGTGGTGTTTTTTTTTGTTTTGTTTTGTTTTTGTTTTTTTTTGTTTTGTTTTGTGATCAAAAAACCCCCGTATTTTCTATTCTATGTTTTACAAGTAAAATTTATGTTTATATCCTGACAGAGGACATACATTTTATGGACACAGAATGCAATGAATTGAGTAGATGAAACATGTAACTGCATGCCACTGCATTGGTGGATATTGGGAAATAGCATTCAAAATAGGGTAGAAAAAAATGAAAGTATTAAATTTGGTGTTTTAAAGTAGGATTAGTTCTCAGCCAACAGAGCTAATTTGCTAAGGTATTACACTGCGGCAGACTGGAAAACAAACTTTATTCTTCTTGAACCAACTGGCTCTTATTTCCAAGAAGTTTCCTAGTTCCAGGCCATTCCTGTGCCACTTCACTTGCTGAAAGTCTAGCAGTGTTCTCAACTGCTATCCCAGGACTGCAATTTTATACAGAAAATCATACTGTGCTCTGATGCAGATTTAAATATTCATTTTTAAACAGAAGTTAGTTGCAGGGATCTGAGATAATGGATTATTTAATTCACAACCGGGTGGAAGCCAGTAGTGCTTAGTGGATGTTTATTTCCCTGCAGATTGTGTTCAAGCATTTGTTTACAATTATATGGCACTGATAGCAACGAAATGATAATTTCCACAGAAAGCAGACAACTGAATTTCTCTGTAACTGAGGTCTTGGCACCTCAAGTCAAGGGCAGTCAGATGCAGAGGGAAGTTCTATTGAACAGTGAGTGAAATTCCTCTCTTTTGTGGTTCAAGTTGAGCTTATACAAAAAACTTCATCCTCTGAAAATGGCATAGCAGTAATCTTGCCTTGAACCTTAACATAGAGGGGGTTTTTTTGCTTCAATTTCATTTGGAGCTGGGCTCAGGACATTTGTTGGATTTCTGAGCCACACGTTCCATTGCAATCCCAGAAGGACAAGCAGCAGCATTCCAAAACTTGTTTTCCAGCACTTTAACTTCTAGTGAGCCTCTTAGTGAAGACACAGCAATTATTTATAAATTCCATGTAGGTATTCCTTCTATTCCAAATCAACATACAAGAATATGCCCCCATTCTAAGTTAAGAAAATATAATTAAAATCATAGCAACCTGTAGATCATCCCATTTTTTTCTAAAGAGTTTTCACCCTTTCCCTGTGTCCTTCTTTGGAGAGGTATTATGTGAGGTGGAACAGGTTCTTCACAAGTGCTTTGACCACTATCAGTATAAATGAATAGCAAAAAATGGAGAACAAAGATGAAAATCTCATTGCAAGTACTAGCAGGGATTCTGTAAGCCCTTATTACACTAAACCAGAATTACAACCACATTCTACAGGAATTACCACACCTGCAGAACAGGGCTGTAATCAGATTTAAAGGATCATTACTTTTACCTTCTCATTTACCAAGCTTCAGGCTCCTTTGGTTAGTAACAGTGCCTGAGCAAATATTGCTCCTGGCTCTGCCACCTGAAGATGCTGAATCTTGATCACCTTCAGCCCTTCCTCCTATCTCCACATATCTTCTTTTCCTTTGGGTTTTTGAAATTAATGGAAAGAAAAAACAAACCAAAACCCACCATATTTGGTTATAATGACTTTCAGGCTATGCATTTGCTGTCTCCTGGTTTCCCTAGTATCCCACTGTTCATAAAAATAAATATCTATACCTATATGGATATATCATTTTCAACACCCTAGATGCAATTTGGTACTAAACTATGAGTTTAAAATTCAATTTTTTTGTTGTTCTTGTCAATTTTATCCATCTAACTAAGAATGTCTGTTAAACAAGTAATTAATTTTAATTAGCTACAGGCTGTAGGTGTTCGAGCTCTAGTGTCATTTGTAAGTCTTCTTCATGCTTGTGGAAAAATAAATCTAAAATCGGCCTATTTATAAAGGGTTATTATTAACTACCTAACTTGGTATGGTGATCTAATTCAGTAAAGTTGAATCAGGGAATAAAAGTACTTGAAAAGGGTGGTTTTATTTCCTCACAAGGGAAAAAGGAGGACAGTGATGTGCTAGCAGCAACGATGTTCTTATGTATTGAAAAAAAAAAAAAATAAAAAAAGAGGGAACGACTGCATTTAACAGTTTTCTGATTTTACCATTGACTCTAAAATACAAAGGAAAAATGTAAAACCTTCACAGTGTAGCCTAAAGTTAATGCCTGTGAGGAGGTAATGAAGCTGCCAATGTTTGGCCAAGTACCATCCTCAGCTAACGCACAGCTCTGCAGGCACAGAGCAGCAAATGACTCTCCTCAGCCTCTCACACAGCTGAGCATTTACCACTGCAGGGCAGCCCAGGCCAGCAGGAATATCAGTCAAATCACTCTGGGGAGGGTTGCCCTTTCACAAGCAAAGCAGAAAACCCAAATCCTGGTTCTAATTAAAAGCAGGGAAGACACCTACACTTACAGTGAAACCCTTAGGACTGGTTTTGTGCCTGCTTGACCTTCTTAACTCTCCACTTAGCCACTTCAAGTGATTTCCTTTATTTAAGCTTGATTATTCATCATCTCATGCTCAGCCCTGGCAGGTGAATCAATAAATGTATATATGTTCTGAGTAAGTTCCCACACAAAACAAACTAAAGGAAAACAAGCTGGACACCTCCAAGTGAAAATACACTCATCGATTCCCTCCTGATTGCTATTAACTGCTGCTGCACCCTTGGTAGTGATTACCTCACATATCCTGCAGCTTTACAAGACAGCAGGGGGCCACATAATGTAAGACATCAGGTAAATTAACTCAAAAATGCGTTTTAAAAGGTGCTCACAAGAAGAGAAGAGAGCAGAAAAATTTTCGAGGATAAAAATGTGAAAGGATGACAGTGGGTAAGTTAAGATGTAAAAAATTTACCTCATCGTGACACAAAGTGCCCAGAAAATCGACTTGAAAACCTTTAAAGTCTGTCACTTAAAAATTTTTGAATACTACAGAAAAACAAAGAGACACTGATGTGGAAAAGTGATTTGATTTTGTGGGGTAAGAAAAAATCTTTCAGCTGAGTTCCTGCCCAGGGAATGAGGGCATCCCATTCAAGTTCTTCTGGCATGATTGCTATCTCCTTTCAGAAATAAATACTTGCTCAAGTCACAGGTTGGCCCAAAGTGACCACCAGTGATGACTGACTCTCTTAAGTGAGAAATAACAACTATTTACAAACCTGGCAATTTCCTTAAGGGACTTAGGTAACCCTGAGTTGGATGGGCAGTGATGGATGAACACACTCCTGCAATTCCCACTGTGAAATCAGTTAATGCAGGCACAGAGTCACAGAATGGTTTGGGTTGGGAGGAACCTTGAAGATCATTAACCTAATTACCATGATCATCACATAATTACCATGGTTTCCAGGAGGCTATGTGTTAGAAACTATTTCTAAGAAAGGCACACTGTGGAACAGTCAAATAATACAAGAACTGTGCACTCTCAGGTGTGATTTGTTATTATCTATGAGAATTCTTAATGAAGAACCAGATCTTGTTCAATTCTTCATCCTGTCTCATGCATTTAACAACAGCTTTTGCAACAAATGCAACCCCTGAAGAGAATTACCACACATTTCTTCCCCATACTAAGATATTCCACACAGTGATCCAGGTTTTGTTTGGAATTTGGGGTGGGACTGGTATTGCTAGAAAGGATTTACCTGTTTTTCAGAGAGTGGTTCTAACAAGGTGATTTTTCTAGATGAAGTCAGCAGAAGAGACACCTAACACCCAGGAATATATTGTCTATTTACTTATGTTTTATTACTTACCTAAAAAAAAAAAAGTTAAAACTTAAAAAGGTGATGCATCTACTTAAAAAACCAACCAAACAAAAAACCAATCAAACAAAAACAACAAAAGAAAAAAACGAACAAAACAAACAAACCAAAAAACCCACCCAATCCTAAATACTGGCTAAAAATAGAAAAAGAAAAGCCAAACCAAATAACAAAAACCCTGTGCAAGCTTTGATTTATACTGTCCATTCATGGAATCTTGAGAAAGTGCAGAACATAATAAAAATGGTCCAAGCCATTATGGTACACTGTGGTGGAGGAGTCCATGACAAATTGAACAGAACTACAGGGAAAAATAATTGTTGCCTTGCATTGGAGCAACATAAAACCTGTATCTCCTAAGGGATATGAGATGCTGGAAGTGATAATGGATAACTGATGTCTTTGAGGAAGAAGTTTGACACAAACAGAGACAAAAAAGCTCTAAAAATTTGGTTGGTAATAAGTTTCTAAACGAAGAATTGAGTAAATTTTGGATAAATCAGGTATCAAAAGCCTTGGAGCCAGACAGAATATTACTGTTAGTGTTCTGATGAGATCCTCATAAAAATGGAAGTGATTTAATGCCCTATTTATACTCAAAGAGAGAATAAGGACACTGAGTTATTAGAAAAGTGAACAGCAACCATATTCTGCATTAAGTAGCCTGATAGGCCATGTGCTATTCCTGCCTGTAACATCTGTGACTGGTGAGCATATGTAGAGTTTATTTTGGAAAGCTGAAGGAAAAACAAATGTTGCTATCTACTCCTTTCCACTGCAATTGCAAAAGCATCTCTTCTGACATTGAAAAATGAAAATGTTTGGCTTGATAATGTAATGGGCTAAAAACAATTTATTTTCTTCATAGCTAGCTCATTAATTTTCTGCTTTATTTTCAAATTTAAAACAGAATGCAGGTGCAAAAAGTAGGTACAACAATAACACCTAATCCTAGTTGCCTAAAATGTCCTAAAACCTTTCCATATGATATTCTGACTGTCATTGTGCTTCCATCTGTGCTTAATGTTTTCAACTTCTCAGTTTCAATAAAAAAGTACAACCCGTCTTCAACTTAATAAGGTCTTACTGGAGTTTCTGAAGCGGAACATTTAACACAGAGAGTTATCTGAGATTGGAATGCAATGTTAAGAGTGGAAAATAGGGACAGGAAATACCTTTCCCAGAAGTTAAAATGGCCTTCCAGTGTTGGAAAGCAAAAACATCGCTGAGGAAATGTGGGAATCTGGGAAGCTGTGAAGAAAAAAAAAAGAAAAATCCATGATAAAACTGAAGCACAGAACTTGTGTTTTAAAAAGACATCAATTAGTACTGTTTTGATCACTGAAGAGAAGCAAATACAATTTTAAATTTCCAGGAGATTGTATGTATTTTATATTTTTGAGTTGATGATAGAAAGAAAACTGGTGTCAGAGGCATCTGGTTTGATGGCACTGCATTAGAGTCTGTAATTAGAGTCTGATGACTTTTCCTGTTCTCTGAAATGGAAAAAACCAACTTTTTTACCATGCATCAGACCAGATTCACATGAAGAATGAAATTCATTGAAGAATTAAAAAAACCTTGAAACACATAAACACTACCTGTGGTGTGGCAAATTCCTTGCCAAAAGTTTTCACTACAAAAACTCACTTATAACTGAGTCAGTGTGCTGTAATCAGCTGAGAAATACCATCAGGTCTGCAGCTCTACACAGGCATTGCTTTTCTACCAGTGAAGACACACCTAAGGGCTTGTAGAATATTAGGAAGTTCAGATATCTGTTCAAAGTGGCTGTGAAGTCACAGAATTGGGTTTCTCCCCACCCTTGTCTTGAAATTTGAAATCACTATCACAGTGCAAAACAGTGCAGAAGTAATTCTTAACTAAAATTTTCCTACTTTGCCAAGAGGCAAGACAACATTTTTTCAAAATAAACAGGCAGGTTTTCTTTGACATTCACATTGCAAGACCCATGAGCCACATAAAGACATTCCAACATAAGAAATTGCAATGATATTAAGAAAAAAATATTCAAACACTGGAACAGATTGTCCAAAGAAGTTATCAAATCTCTTTCTGTGACGATTTTCAAATTTTAATTTGTCAAACAATCTGACTTAAAGTTCAGAGTGGCCCAGGCTATGAGTGGGTGTTTGGACCAGATGATCTTGGGAGATTTTTTTCCAAGCTAAGTTCCAATACAATTCTATGAAAGTATCAGATGAAAGAAGTGGGCACTGATGGATTAGTGAGAGAGTAAGAAAGCTGTCAGTGATTCTGTTCCCTTCACAGAGCAAAATTCCAACTTCAAATGCCAAGTTGCTGAGAAGCCTTTCCTTCCTCTCTTGAAGGATGCTAAAGGAGTCGTCACTAATGCCACAGAAGGAAGATACTCACAAAGAAATAGTTGCTCCATCATTCCTATTTTATATATTGTGTACAAAGCCTTCAGGCTTGGTTTAGTATTTAATCTAAATAGGGATTTAGTGGATTGAACAAGGCAGCACCAGTGGGCACCATCATTTCCTTGAAAACCTGCTTTTTTCAAGTTCCTTGAATGAAAGATGGTGTCTGATCGCTACAGGAGTAGGGAGTAAAACAAATCCAGGCAGGTCATGAATCCTCATGGGGTTTCAGGGTGTTGAAGAAACACAATATTATCAAGACTGAGAGTATGTAGAAAAATTAATGAAACAAATTTGGCAAATTTACATATTCTAGCTGCAAATAAGATAAATACCTACAAGGATACCATACACAGAATCCTTCTGAAACTAGAATTGATTTTAAACCTAAGTATAGCAGGACAGGGGCAATTTGTCACAGCCCTTCAAGCTCATATATCTGCAACGTTGCTAAAATTTAGCACTTTACTCAGAGTTCATTGAATTAATTTTAAAAGTCATTTGCAAGTATACTTTCAAGAAAAAAAGAACTGCTGCTAGTTGTTATAATTCTGAGTTTTACAATAAATAGTTGAAAGTGTGTGCACTGCTGTGCATCTGAAAATCCAATCATCTCAGAAGATGGCATGAGAGACACACTTAAATTACTGAAAGTGCTCAAGACATTTATTCAGGCATCAGAAGCAACAACACACAAGGTCCTTTAAGATATAGGATGCATCAGGAGTGTATGTGATGTAAAACTTCTGTCATGAGCCATCAATCTCAATAATTTTAATCCAATTTATCAAATGATGGCTAAAACACAGTAAAGAAATCACAGAAGTATCTAGAAAGGGCTTGTTATATAAAATACTGGCTATAATTACAGAGCTTTTATTTTTTTTTGTAAATTCTCTGCCTTAGCCATCATTTCAGGCAATATTTAGGTGATTGTTCTTACTGCTTAGAATTTATTGTTTACTTTTCTTTTCAGTAAGAATCCAAAATCTGAAAATCTACTCCACTTATTTGCTGATGCAAGGAAAACTTAGGAACTTTAAGACTTGGAAAATTTCCAAAGGAAAAAAATCAAGGCAGCTGAGACAATTGCTTGGTATTTCCCTGCTGCTTGTCTTCACTGTGCAGTATCATTTAGGGAGATGGATGGGAAATACAGGCTGTCCTTAGAAAACCTGTGTTTCATACCAGGGCCTCCCTTTATTTAGCAACAATTCTGTTTTGGGATCCTAATCTTAACTTTAGGTGCCAAATATGGCTGGCTGATGGACTGAACAGGGGATCATCTATAGCAGTGTTTAGGAGAGAGGTGAAAATACTGCCTTTGGGGGCCTGGCATCTTCAGCAAATTCCTGTTTCCCCTCAGGACTGCAATGACCAAAGAATTCTTCTCAGTTCTGAGGACTCTGCCCAGAATCCCCACCTTTCTTCTCTCAGGCCACATGTAAAAAGGTGACTTTAGACCTCCATCTGAGACACAACTTAAGGGGAAAGGCTGATTTCCTTTTTATAAATACTTCTAAAATATGTAAGTGCAGAGTTGGAGTGCCATGAGAATGCCAACAACTTATTTCAAGGGAATGGATGCACTGGCACCTCCCTTTTTAGTCCCAGTTATGGACCCTAGCACTGGTTCTCACTCATGCTATGCCCTGCTGAGAATTATTCTCTCTGCACTGCTGCTACTCTGCCCATTCCTGCAATTTAGCTGAGCTGCATGATCTGGCAAGCAACAGCCCCTGCCCTCCTGGTTGAAAAGAAGACTGACATATTCCAAGTGTCAAAATTCCATTTTTTTTTAGTACTGCACCTCTAATGCAAAGGATTTGTCCACTGAAATGCTGAAAGTTTTCATCAAACCAGGAAGCATTTCTGAATATCTGTCTTGGATTGCAAAACTCACCCATAAAGCTGCTTTCAATAGCAAAATCTGCTACTTCAATCTCACTCTTGCTAATAAAAGTGAGGTACAGCAAATAAAAACGAAGCAAGTCCATCAAAGTGACACTGCAACTCCAGACTGCAATTTGCACTCAATTGTCCTGTTGTGAATTCCAAGGTTTTGTCCTAATCCCTTGATATAATATCGTGCCTTGATACTAATTCCAACAACAGCGCATGTTTGAATGCTGCTTCTTTTATATCACTGTGTCATTTAAGGTAAAATAAAGCCTTGTTTTACCTTATTTAACCTGTTCATTTGTTTGCTTCCCTGAATTAGAATTAAAGCTACCACGAGTGACAAATAACTTAGAATGAAATTTAAGGCACATTAATTTTTGATGATTCTCCCAGAGTTCATTTTAATTTAGCTGTATGCATCATTTGCCTTCTTAATTTTTTTCTGTTTAGTGAATTTATAACCAAACAAATCTATAATGTTTCTTTTAAAGGGAAAATATACTGACTTAGTCCTTTCTTGCATGGAAATCATTGGTCATTTACTTACAAGTAAATCAGTAGGTAGTGAATGAAGATTCACACAGAATGCACCTTGTGACATGGAAATACATGATTATTTTTACCTCCTACAACCTCTCCTCTTGTTGAAGGTAATTACTTTTGTGTCTGCTTTATTAATGATAATTAGGAACTAATGTATGGGAGCATGCATTTATTTTGTAATTAGATGGTATTTAATTTACTGAGTCAAAACTGTCAAGTAGTTGGTATTTGAAGGAAAAGTTCTTCTACTAAATCTGTGGGTTTATGTTTTCAGTAATAATCTAATACTGCACTAGTTTCCCAAATTGTGTCTTCTCATAAACTTTTGATGGAACAAACAGGTCTACTGTGGCAGAGTAAAAGGTTTTGAGGATAAAAACCCTCACTCAATAAATATGAAAATTTCTTAAATGTCCTTTTTTCTCTAGAGTGCAAAATAAATAAAAATCAAGTTATCCAGAGCATTTATCTAGCTATACAAGCATGACTTACAAAAAGGCTTCATTCCATTTCAGCCTATTCTTACAAAATTGCATCTGGCACTCAGCTGCCAGAATTTCTATTTTGACATCTTGAAAGTACATAATATCACATTGTTCTCAGTGTGAAAAAGTGTTTTCTAATCAGCAAATTTCCCTGTTCCACATTCCTGCCTGCACTTGTCAGCTCTTTCCAATCCTTGTAGCCCTTTTACTCTTAGACAGCTGTAGAATATTATTAAGTGTATTGGGGAGAATCAAATCTGAGGGTCTCCAAAAATCAGTAATGTTGGTCTGGCTGCACATCAGATGATACCTGGGTGGTTCCTTTAGAGGACTTTTGTCAATGTTACTTTTTATTTAAAAGTTCCAGCCCTGCAAAACAAACCCCAGATTCTTCTTCCTTTTTTCTTTTTGTTCCTCTTCCTAAACTCCAAAGTGTAACAGATAATGAAAGCAGGAAGATTGTTCAGAGCAGTACTTTGATCTTGTAGCTAACATCTATCAAACTCTTGGAGAGTCTTGTGTCAGCCTGATTTCCCCTCTCATGTTCATGTGTTTCTGTGAAATAATTTCTTGAAGTGTGGTCTTGATAAAATGAGCCATGTACAAGTAAGAATAACAAAAATGTGACATTTCTATGAACTTAAAACAAAATAAAATTCTGTGTCTAATGGGAGAACACTCAATTCTAAAACATTAACATTTTATCACACGTTCACTTGAACTTCAAAATTAAATTCTAGCAGGTAATTATTTTCTATTTATTTTAACTCTCCTGTAAGATGAGTAGTTTCTACAACTTTTGATGCTTTTTCCTAGAGGGAAGACATTTGTTAACTCTGACCTTTTCTTGAGGAAGGTTTTGATTTTGACGAGCTGAATATTTTGTTTGGTTGTTCGGTTTTTTCCTGGTTTTTTTTTTTTTTTTTTTTTTTTTTTTTTTTTTTTTAAACAGAGAAGTATCTTACAAAAAACATGAACCAGCTCAAAATTTGAAGCCCAGTGCAGTTCTGTCACCAGGCAGAGAATGGGAGAACAGGTTTTTCCATGCAGCCCCAGAGGATCTGCCCCCATCAAACGCTGGTATCACTGCTAAGAGCTGCAGGAGGTTCAGCCCCAGTGCACACCGAGGGATTATTTCTAACCTGCAGATTGATTTGTCATGTTCTGCAGCAGCACCTTTGAACTTTCAACACCGAAAGGAAGGGCAAAATGTAATATTCTCATAAATCTTGAAGGTTACTCCTTTCTTAAAATTTTTTTCCACTGATTCTCAGAATCAAAAACCAGAGGAACGCAGCACTGAACTTTGCTGATCCAATCTGCTCTGCATGGATGGTCACAGAGCTTTCATTAAAGTGGATTCTCTGAAGTTTTCTTCAACCATGCAATTTGCAGCTTGGTTCTACACTGAAGAATTCATCTAAGCTTGACTTTCTGACATTTATCCAAATCGAAACTCTAAAAACCTTTAAGGATTTTTATATTATAATTTAAACTCTAAAAATTCCAGTTTAGGTTATTTCCAAAACCAGATTTGCAGTAAAAGTTGGCAGAGCCATTGCCAATGGCACTAAACAGGGTCAGAAGAACTTCTAAACCAGACTGTCAAGCCAACAGAAATAATTGATTTCAAGACAACCAAATGACATCATAAATACCAAATTCCTATACTCCCAGAAGAAAAAGACAGTGATGCATCACTGAACTCACTGAAACTTTTTACAATTCATAGTTTGTACTGTACACTTAAAAATTAGGCATATTTATAACTACTCCTTAAAATGCACTAATTCAGAGAGATCAGCAAATTCTTGCTGTATTTTTGAGTGGTTTTGCACATATATGGGTACATTTTACCCACAGCTGCAGACACGTACATGTGTACATATGGACATCCACGTTTATAGGTACCTGTGACAGATTGTCCTGCAGAATTTTTTCAACTTCTCGTTACACCCACTTCAACTGCCTTATTCTCCAAGCAACATCACTCTGTCCAGTGATTTTCATGGAATCACAGAATTGTTAAACTTGGATAAGATCTCCAAAACCATTGAGTCCAGCTGTTAACCCAGCACTGCCAAGTCCTCCACTCAGCCACGTCCCCAGGAGCCACATCCACAGGGGTTTTGGTGCCACCCCTTCCCTGGGCATCCTGTTCCAATGCCTGACCACCCTTTCAGGGAAGAAATCCTTTCCCAAGATCCAAACTAAGCCTCCTCTGGCACCACTTGATGCCATTTCCTCTGGTCCTGTCCCTTATTTCCTGGGAGAAGAGACTGATCACTCTCTGGGCCCAGCTATCCAGCCAGTTTTTCACCCAGCACAGGCTACACCTATCCATACCATGGAAAGCCAGTTTTTCCAGGAAAATTCTGTGGGAAAGAGAGTCAAATCCTTTCATAATCTGAAGACAGACAATATTCTCAGCCTTTCCCTCATCCACCAAGCAGGTCACCTTGTCATGAAGGGAGCTCAGGTGGGACAAGCAGCACCTGCGTTTCATAAATCCATGCTGACCACGCCTAAAAACCCCTTGTTTCCCTGCTAGAAAAATATTTCTGGACAGTATTTCTATTATTTTCATCTGCTCCACAACTGTGTAAGCTTCATGACCTAAGTGGAGAGCTAAGGTAAAATGCATATTTTGAGAGCCATCATGTCCACACTCTTAATGCAGAGTGAATGTTTTGGTTATTAATGTCTGAAAAAGAGGTCAGTACAGGAAAACATTTTTTCACAGCACATTTCAAACCTAAATTCATCTTGAATTGTACACTGAAAGATATCAGTGTATAAATGCCTACAAAGTAGCTATTATAAAGTCTTCCATCATTGAGTTTCTAATCAGTCTCTCAATTTTAAGGTACAATATGTGTCAATTTGTTATTAAAGAAAAAAAAAAAAAAAAAAAAAAAAAAAAAAAAAAAAAAACAAACAAAAAAAACCAAACAGCACAGTTCTCCCAACAAACTTTTGGGGTGTTCAGGCAGTTCTGTAATGTAGTGCTGTAAGGTGTCAAGGCAGCATGCTGGAAGTTAGTGGAGTGGAGAAGAATTATGAGCCCTGGTGCAATCTGATGTACTTTGAGGGGATTTCTGGGCTGGATTCAGTCCTGCAGACACTTTTATGACTTAACTGATCTCTGTTATTGCTACTGAAATCAAAGATCCAAGCAAGACATAGGCACCACCCTCTGAGCATCCAGCTTTCCAGAGCAGGCCAGTAGGCAAGATGGAATTAAGCACCCTCATGAATTTTTCTTCAGCTTGGATGCCTAAATTTGGCTCCTACATCTATGCAAGTGACCTATTTTTTAAAAACGCTGAGTGCCTGCAATTCCCAACAATTTATGCAATCAATCATCGTTAAATTGTATGAAAATACTGATGAAACCTGAGTTGCCCACAGGCATTTATTTCTGCTCATTGTTACTACCAGAGAAATAGCATTTATTCTGTGAAAAAAAGTCCTGTAAAACTAAAGAACAAAAATGTGTTTTTAAATCTTGAAAAGTTGCATACCATGAATTTTTTTAAGGAGGGAAGAAATATTCCTATGTTACTTGACTATAGCATATCACTGAAAAATAAAATGGGTCATATCTCCAAAACTTAAAATAATGAAAATTTAGAGGAGCATTAGCAGATTCTTGAAATAAGATATTTTTGGGCTGCTCTGCTTGGATCAAAAGCGACATTTTTAGAACATCAGAAGAGACTGCCCTTCAGCTTCCTTAAGAATGACCATCACCTTTTCCTTCCAGGACCTTAAGAGCACTAAATCTTCTTTCAGCCTTTGGTGAAAGCAACCAGAAAACACAGGCAAATGTGTGGAAATTCAGGTATTCCACTGATGGAGGGGCATTTCTTTATAACAACTGGACCAACCCAAGAGCTTTCCCACTTTTACCGTTCTAATCCTCTCCCCCTTCCCACAGGGGCACGTGAGCAAAGAGCTGTGTGGACCTTATTTGACACAAAACCACAAAATAAACACATTTCATCTAGGGAAACAGAAAATACAAACTGGACTTGCTCAGGTCCCTGGGAAATCAGCTCTCCCAAACCTGATCTGAATTTATTTGATATGTGCACTTTTAGAAATCAGACCACATGCATCCTAATTTTGTACAGGCCTGATAAGAGCACATTTCCTTGGAGATGTGAGACACTGACAGCCCTGAGACAGCCTGAGCACTCCAGTGAACCAGGAGGGTTAATGAGTGGTTCACATGCTCTCCATTCTGTGTCTGAATACCAGCACTGCTTGGTCCTTGTGGATATACTATGAATACAAAAGCAAAGTTAATGACATTTATTTACACCTATGCTGACATTTTTCTGTATGCAGAGGAAAATCATCAACATATTTTCTTAAAGGTCAAAAGCCTTTGCATAATATATTTCACTGCATGGAATGGATACCCTCTGATATAATTCAGTTGCTGTCTTATCCATGTGTTATCCCTAAAAAACCAATTTTTTACCCTTTTTAATATACTGTGTGTGTTTTCTTTCTTTTATTTCCCATTTTGGAATCATATTCTTTATTCTCTCAACATACAGCCTACACTTACTGTCCAGTTTGAGTTGACATACTTCAATTTTCATGGTTTCCCTACCCATTTTCTCTATCAACATTTTTATAGTGTGATTAATATTACAAGTAATGGATACACCTTCAACAACAACAGTATCCTCCTTGCTTCTCCCCCCCAGATTTCCCTGTACTTACACATTTTTAGATATTAAAGACACCACCACTTTTTTGCTTCATCTGGATGGAAATTACACACATAAAGTTTTTTTAATTCATTCAGCATTTTTCTTTAGGGATCCCACTTCTTTACCTTTGTTTCTGAAAAGGCAAACTGCAGTGAGATGCTCTGGAGCAAGCAGAACATCAGGGGAAGAGACTTGACTGGTGTACAAGGAGGTATGAGACATTTTTATTTTATTCAGTTATGTTGTCCAGGATATTCCCAAATCTGCTCTGATATCTGCTGTACAGCCTCTAAGTCTGTCCTAATCAATTCTTGCATAAAAAACAACAGGGACAACTTTATTCCAGATGGCTGAGAGACGAAACTTTGCTGAGGT
The DNA here is from genome assembly GCA_013400775.1 of Chaetops frenatus. Classification (NCBI taxonomy): domain Eukaryota; kingdom Metazoa; phylum Chordata; class Aves; order Passeriformes; family Picathartidae; genus Chaetops; species Chaetops frenatus. The sequence continues at coordinate 62,364 of VZTR01010322.1, read as the reverse complement.
CAGAATTTAACAGAGGAGGGGGGAAAAAAAATGTAGTAGAAATTGCACTATTTACAGTCTCTATCACTCTCATCAATTTTAATTTAAGTGCAGGGAATTCGTTTACAACAACTTCAAACTTCTTATTTATTCTTTTGCATTATTAGCCTTTGTCCTTTAATTAATTTATCTTTCAATTTTATTTCATTTAACCTCTTCTTATTTTGATAAGATATTTAATGTACTGTATTAATAAGGAGTAAATATTTAATACACCTCTACAAAGCCCTTTTTCCAAAGCACCCTGAGAACTTGGTAACCTATACATCCCTCCTCTCTGAAAACCTAAATACAATCAAGCCACATTTGTGCATTTTCATGAAAACAAAGCAATAGTCAGTTCATTCTGCTCAGGGTAGGTTTCTAGGGAGATCATACTTTTATGGAAAAAAACAAACACTGTAATTAATTAGTAACTGAAGACCTTATTTAGGCCTAGAAATTAGTTACTGCTAATCAGTTCTCAGGCTGGTCCCCCACAAATGCCTAAAATATTTGTGCTTCACACCATTAACTTTTCCCTTTGCCACTCCACAGGCTCTTTTTTGCAAAGATAATTTTCATTATTATTTTCAGCACCAAAAGTACCTGACTTTAAACAAAACTTGCTCTTCTCAACCAATATCTTCCTTCCCCAGCATTCCTGCCACAGTTACTATGGCAATTGCTTTGGTATGAAGCAACAGTGAAAGTACATGCATTAAACTGATATTATTTATAAGAGGTTAAGTTACCTGGGCCCTGAGAGTGGTTAAAAAAGTGGCAATTTTCATGGAGTCTTGAATGAAACTTCCTTTATCAGTACACAAGGTGACATTACATCCAAATACACTACAAATAACATTCTTTACGTATATTGGATGGTCACCTTGGTTTTTTCACTTTGGTTTCTTTGCTGTCCTAAACCAGTTTGTGCTCAGTCCCAGATCTATAATCTATAGGTGCCCTCCCATTTCCCTTTCCCTAAACATCTCATGTCTGTGCTCCTGTAAATACCCACTTGAGAGGAACTGGCTGTAATCCCAGGACTGTCTCCCTCCACAGTGCATCAGTGTGACACAACCAGAAATATTTCAGTCTACACACAGTAACTACTTATTGCTAACAGCTATGTCAAAATCATGGCTCTACCCACTGAGACAAGCAGAGGAAAATGCAGAATACTGCACTTTGGCAGGAAAGAGGCACTGACCAGCTGGAAAACAGGGGGTCCTGGTGCACACCAAGCTGACCACGAGCCAGCAATGCCCTCCTTGCAGGAGGAAAAAGTCAGAGACAACCCTTCTCAGAGCTATCTAGCCAAGAGGCAATGGGAGAAAAACAAAACACATGGAATTCCATTTAAATGTAACCCAAAACTTGTTTTTACTATGAGGATGGTGAAGCATCAGATCAGGTTGGCCAGATAAACTGTGGGGTTTCAATCCTTGGAGATACTCAGAACATTCTGCTTGAGCAGGAGTTTGGACTACACAACCTCCACAGACCAAGTGCAGCCTTCAGGAGTCTGTGATTCTGAGAGAAGTGAAACAAATCAGCCTCCTGACAGGCGAGACAAACCAAACTGCAGGCACTGCAAGACAAGGGAAGGCAAATAAAACTTCACACCTTCCAGTTTGGAGGGTTTGCCACTTCAATATGTGTGTTTCTATTCTAGGAAATACTGCAATTACTGGGCTACTGAGGTCTTCTTTTGCTTTCATTTAAAAAAAAATGACAGGTGTGGATGAATAATATATGCAAATATTCTATTTAATTTCCTGTCTATTTCTCTTCACTTTACCTACACTGTAGGATTCTGAACAAAATAACCTTTGCTCCTTTATAATTAGTTTTGTCTAGTGTCACACATTATGCTGTAAATAATCCACTGATCATGAATTCTCTGTTTGCATTGAATAAACTATTCTTGGGGCAGCATGAGAAGCATAAAAGGTTTAGACATCAATATTTCAGTATTTTTTATTTACACTTGTTATTTAGCATTTGGGCATTGCACTCCCCTTTTATCCACATCCTCCAAATCAAATAAAAGTCAGATTACTGGGTAAGGAAGAACTGCTGATCTGATCATGCTGTTGTGCACTAGGGCAGTGTCTTTTTCATTCTGTTCTACAGTAGATAAAAAAAACAGATTATATTAAGATTATTCAAAACATAAAATATTTAACCTATGGTGCTGAGTTTCACAGTCTTCAGGAATTTCTCTGTGGTTTTAATTTCATTTCACTCTGGAAAGTTTGCATTTCTTTCAGGGAATTTAAGCTCTGTTAAGGTACACAGAAAAACTTAACCTTTAAAAATGCATTTTTAATTTGTACCTTCTAAATAGGAAATGGTCTAATTAAATCTTTACTCCCAAGTACCCACATTAAATAGCTTTATGAAATCTTCATGTATCCCTAGGAAACCCTAAATAAAAAATCCTAAGATGCATCTAGCAAGTTAACTTCTAATTCTCCTCTGTGGTTAGAGGCAAAACAATGAAAAGGTGGAATGATATTTGCCAGTTTGCTCTTTTTAGCCCATCAGATCAAGACAAGGTGATGTGAACTTGTGGATAATGAAAACACCCCTTGCAATTTGTCATCATTAACTGAACCAACACTCTAAATACACATTATTAAAATTTGTTATTTCTGCACAGACCTTCATTTCCCTTCTTCTTACTCTTTCATTTTTCAGTTTAACCTACACATCCCCATTAGCTGATGCACATGCTGCCCATCTAAAATCTGCACAGGATAAAAAACACAGAAGGTAATAGACATGCACCTCCCAAATCTACTTGGAAAAATATGCTGACAGCACTCTCAAGACAATAGAAAATTTGTGTTTGCTTGGGTTTTTTTTTAAATGAATTCTGTGTGCACTTGATAAGCACTGGATCACAGAAATTCATACCTTTTACTACAACAGGAGCATAAGAGACCCCATGAAGTCCATATTTTGACTTGAATACAGCAGCTGCTGGAGGTCACTAAATATTTTTAAATGCAAACTTTTGTCTTCTGCAAGTTGTAGAACAAGAAGTTCAGCACATCTAACATGTACCCTATCTAAATATTCCCAGTCACTTCCTAATTATTGTCAGGATGTTTCCTGGCATGACAGATCATGTTAACAGCTTCATTAGCTCTGCTGTGCAGCACCACTGCATGGACAGTGTGCACAGCCTAATCCAGGCAAGAAAAACTGTGCAACTCCCCAGCTTTGACAGAATAACCATTGCTCTCTCTCTCAGGATGTTGGTGAGATGGGAAAACTGTTTCATGTGAAGCCATCAGAACATTCATACCAACTGTATGGGTTCTCTATACAGTTATTTTTTAGCAGTTGTGCCTGTGCATTGCATTGCTGTTTCATTAAAGGAAACAGTGATGCCTTTGACAGGGTTCCTTCATTTACAGATTAAACAGTAACAGAGCTTGGTGGTCTGTGTTGGTAATCATGAAAATTTCATTCAATTCATATTTAGCTGTGAAAGATCTGGGTTTTTTTAGTTATTTTTTACCTCAAGTCTCACTCACTGGACACAGTAAATTTTGATCAAAATACTCAGAAACACTGAGTGTAATAGATGGCCTAGAAACAGCATATTCTTTTCTTTCAGGAATCTCTCAAATTGCAAGTTCATTCATTCACCTTTCAAAAGCTAAATTTCTGTAGCTATGGATTACCACTAGAAACAGTTGCTGGAAGGAGGAACAGTTATCCTTCACTATATGACCTCAATTAATTTGCCAGAAATTATTTTATCTGTAAATTGGCAACAAAGAACAGTAATCTATGTTTCAGGCTTTCCTATCCTTAGTGGGTCCATCTGTATTACAGTGTTTTAACCCAGGTGATGCATTGTAAGTGGTCAATAAAATGGGAAATTCAACAAGATTTTAAAAAAGAAGAGAGAAAAAAAAAAGAAGAAACAAAGCATTTAGACATTTGCTTTAACACCCTATTTAAAGTATAAAATATGAAGGAAAGATCAATACAAGGCAAAGCTACCCTTTCCATGAAAAAACATTTAACTGACCTAAAGTATTTAATGTTTACATTCCAACATCTGTTAAGAATAAAGTTGATGGCTGAGCTGATCCCTTCACCAAGGCAGTGATTTTTTTTTTTTTCTGGGTGCTGGCAGAGTGCTATGTCAGAATTGATTATCCAGTCAAGTTTACACAACCTTGTCTTGACTCAGTTCATTCTGTGTGCAGTCTATGCATTGATGAATTGCATCATCAAACTGTGGCAGCATCAAAGGGGAATCACCTTCTGGCCAAGCCTGAGAGAGCTCTGTTCAATCCTCTCCAGCTGAAGTCACAAAGCCAAACTCAGCTCTGGCAGAAACAAGCAGGCCTCCACTAAATCAATAAGATAATCAAAGCTTTATAATTAGATGGATGCAAAGAACAGCAGCAAGGCCTGGCAAAAACCTGCATTGGACATAGGTCCAGATACATCCAGGGCTGAGTTTGTCTTAGGAATTTTTCATACTTTTGAGGAGCTATAGTAAAGCAGAACTTCAGAGCATTTATGGATCCTGCTGTTCCCAGCCAAAAAATATCAAGAGAGGCAGGCACATATGAAAAGGAACAAATTTCACTGTTACCTCATACTTCAGCCTTCTCTGTCTAATGAGGAGCACAGCAACCACAAATCCCAACTCAAGCCTCAAGAACTCACGGAGCACAGGATGTACTTTCATTTGCAGAGGGGTAGTCAGTACTCAAAACTCAAGTCTATCTAGATATATCCATCAGATAATCCTCAGTGTCTGTAGTGTGGACACCCTTTTAAGGAAATGCTACAGCTGAAGAAAAGCTTCTGAATGATAAGGTTTTTTGCAGAAATTCTGAAACCTTTTAAGAGGCTTGTAAGATGTTTTCTTGTGTTTCTCTTCATGGCTGGAGGAGAAGGAAAATACTGACAATACATGTTATTTTAGCCCCAGTTTAATTCCCTCAGGGGAAAAAACCAAAAAAAGGCAAACCAGAAAGAGCCTGATTTCAAAAGCCTTCACCAGAAAAGGTAGGGAATTGTATGCAGAACTGTATATTCTGCATGGTGTATATGCTCCTGTTCTCTTTCTCTGTCAGGAAATGTTCTTTGAACTCGAAGGCATCTTCTCAAGAATCAGAGTCCCATCATGCTGGGAACTGTGTATTGACAGAAAATTGCACTTCCTCTGTCTGCAGAACTGTGTATGAGGACACTGACTTCCATGGTTATGAAATAACTGTGAATAAATCTGGCATCCTTTTGTCTGCTGTAATCAAATTTGAGTTCCATATTTCAAAAATCACCTGTGCCACAGCAGAGCAAGTGCTCTGGCAGCCTTGGGGAAGGCTCCAAATTTTTACTTAAAACAGAAACCTACCTCTTCTAGTTTTGAGGTGTGAAAATATCAATGCTACTAATGCACTACCCTAACATCAGAAAGAGACAAGACAGAAAATTAGTCACCTTGAATGAAAACCTGAGTAAGTCCAGGGTATATGATTTTGCTGAGGTAAAGCAGAATTTGCAGCTTTCAAGGTTTGGCTTGAGAACTGTTGTTTAGAGGAAATTGAGACAAATGTGTTGCTCTGCCAATACCATTAAGATAAAAGGAGTCTTGTATTAAACAAGAGTGTTGCACTTAGATCATGCACCCAGTTACCCATCCAGCAAAGAAGCCACCCTGATCCTTTTCTCAGGAGTCTGGCTGATTGGAGCTGTAGCAATTTCTGAACTACAAGTGCTCTGAGCTGATTTGGGCCAGCTGCACTTTGATAGAGGCCAGAAGGCATTAACTGCTTCACTGCTGCTTCACTGTGCACAATGCATCCCACGTGTGACAACAAACACACCAAAAGCACTGGCAAAACTGGCCAGTGGGTGACTGTACAAAAACATCAGTCAAAGCCATCAGAACTAAAGGCTGACAAGCAGAAGGAAAAAAAAAAACCAAACCAACACCACGCATTATGCTCCCCCTTTGAACAGACAAAAATATTTACAGCTTTTTCAAGGTGCCAAGTCACACACTGAGGCATATCAAGCCAAGCCATTCAGAAGCCTTTTAATTTAGGATGCTTAAGTGACAATACAGGAGTCAGAGTGAGTGGCAGCCATTCAGGTCGGTGGGGCTCCTCACATGATGAGGAGCTGATCAGTGAGCTCAGCTCTGATCCCTGTTTCATGTCCCAGCCACAGGGATGAAGAGGGCCAGGGATGAGCGTGGCACAAAGGGTTTTTGTGCAGCAAATGCAGCTCAGGGATCGGCGTGAGGGGCCCTCACTGCGAGGATTCAACTCCCCCACAGGAGGGGCCGTGGCAGCCACGCAGGGATGGAGAAAATGAGAAAGGAAGAGAGTTCCTTCAACAAACCAGCCAGGCTGAGAAGGGCAGGCTGAGAAACCAGGCTGCTCGTTGAATTGGATAACTTAAGGTGACAGAGAGTTTTGTGTTTTTCAGAAGGGCTGCAGCACCCAACTGAGACACACCTTCAATGAACGCTGCCAGCTGATGCCTGCCCACATCCCTACCCCACACCAAACACTCTTCCTGCTATAAAGGAAAAAGCCCCCCCCAGGTATCAACACATTCCCCAGAATGGATCTGGAATATAAAAAGACTCAAACATATATTCTTGGGAGTATACCGAATTCTAAATATTTTTACCTTCTGACAAGATCTAAGATTTTTCCTGGGTGTAATCAATGGAAAAGGAAACAGATCATGTGAAGACTGCCTGAGGAATCCAAAACTTTTAAGAAGCAGCTAGAAAAGGTGTCAACCAAGGGATTACAATGGATTAACCTCGAAAGATTTCATTCTTCTCAGGTCTGTCTGCTCATAGTTAGGTACCACAGACTGGCTATTAATAGATGCACAGTAGAGACAGCAGTTTGCCAAGATTTGTGGTTAGCCTTGGCCAGCTATCTGGGAGGAAAATCAATCCCCTTTTTGTACTAAGCTTCCCTTTATCCCTCCTTCCCAACTTGTTAAAAACAAATCCAGGATAAAACAGAGCAAATCTCTTGGGATACCTATATGCACACACACAAATGTACAGGCACATAAATACCCCCTTCATGCTGGATTTCCACAGCACACATTGAATTTACTGCTGTACCTTCTATAGCAACCACTGAATACATCATTTATCACACATTTAATTATTACCCTGCTCCTCAAGGAGTTTGTCCAGCACAGTAAATCAGCAGATGCAAAACAAAGCTTTTAAAAAATACTTTATCATTAACAGACATAATTTGGTCAGTTATTTCTACAAAGAAACCTTGGCTATACTCACAGGTCACATATAATTAGCTTGTTTTACATATTCAGCATTCAGAACCCAACTTGTTTTGACAAGACACAACAGAGAGGCTCCTGGAGGTCTGAAATCCTCCCCAGGACCTGCAGACTGTTAGTATTCCTGAACACATTTTAACTCAGAACGTGCAGTGTTCAAATATTTTGTTTACCCTTGTTAAGCTTTAGTAGCCAGCTTAAAATTTAAGCCCTTTATAACAACTGGCACACCATGGAGATACATTTATTTTAAGGCACATATTGCATATGCTTAAAAGGAAAGTGGAAAAGATAAAAATATTCTTCACCCCTCCCCTCAGAGTAGATTGGTCACCAAAAGTATTTAAAATCTTGTTAAGAGGAATTTATGCATGGAAAAAAAATACTCCTGTTATGTGCATTTTAATTAATCACCTCCATAAAGCTCAAGGCCATCTGCTCAATGGATGGTGAGGAGAAAAAAGATGAGATTGGAGAAGACAATTGTGGTGGGGTTTAGTGTGGCAATTGCAACACAAAGATACTTGGCCAGAATATTTAAGAGAATGTTCTCATACTTAAAAGAAAGGCTCACAGAGAACACAAATATTTATAAGGGAACAAATTGCTAAAGCAATAGTAGGTTCTGTTACAGCAGCAATCAATTTTCTGTTTTAAATGCTGATGAAACCTTGAGTACAAAATTCAGCTCTGAGAGTGATCACCCAACCTGGCCTGCATTCCAGGACATGGAATGGGTGGGTTTCACTGGAAACTGCTTCTTGAAACCTGCATTTTCCCCCAGTTGGGCAAATTCTTTGCGAGTTTAAAAGCCAAAATGCTTTCAATCCCACCTCAGGTAACACATCACATGCATTTCACAGGGAAGTAACACTTGGATTATAAAGCTGCATCTGTTTCTGAAGGCTGCTGATCCCAGCAGCAAGCACAGATATCTTAGATATCTTAAAATTAATAAAATTAATCTTAATCTTAGAGATTTTTACTTGCTGGAGAAACAAAGCTACAGAAAACATAAGAAAACTGAGAATTCATTCTTATATTCTTCTAAAATGCTTAATTCATACCCTGAATAATAAATGTCATATTTCCTCCACCAAGGTTATGTTTAGAGCCTTGTTACCTAACACATTTTCCAAAAAATAACTGTGTGCAGCCAAAGTACTTTTCCCACTACATAATTTGATATGGCAAAGCACACAT
>VZTR01010322.1:19316-43008 GCA_013400775.1 Chaetops frenatus | reverse complement strand
ATATCCAAGCTAATTTCATAATATATTATTTCTTATAATTATTTCTAATAATTATTTCATAATATATAATTTCAATATATTAATATATTGAAGAGATTAAATTATTCTGCTGGATGTCTGATATGTTTAAGAGCAGAATAAATTATGGCCTCTACTTACATGAATTTTTTTTTTTCTTTTTTTTTCTTTTTTTTTAGTGCCTGTCAAGGATTGCAATTTTTTTGAATCAGTTGATTTGGAAAAGTATTTTCCAAAAGTTTGAAGAGATCCAGCTGTGATTCCATTTCATATTAACCAGGATTGGTGTGAAATACTTTTGTCATGCAGGCACAGGGATCAAGGGCAATGAAATAAATGGCCAATAATTAGTATTTTTGGATTTCATTGCAAAGATCAGGGGGACAGGTTATTGAACAAAAATTATTTCAGCAATAAGGACAACTTCCTTCTTTTTATATCAGTGGTAAATTATTTTTCATCAACTCACCATTTATGCATTTTTATCAGCATGTAGGCTCTACCCTGAGTTAACAGGTGCTTTACATTTTGCTCTCTTGTAAACTTACACAAATGCAGAAGTTATTTAAATTAGAATACATCAATTCTAACAACATTTTTCAAAGTCTAAATAAAACATGAGAGATTTTTTAAAAGTACAATTTACTAGAGCTCTAGCAGTCTAAACATCATTTTAGAACAATGACATTTCAAGAGCTCCAGCACCTTTTCTTGCTGGTAGGGTACCAAACAATATTTCTGCTTCTGCTGCTGTGAACTTAAGGGGACAAAGATCAGATGTAATTTAATCAGATGTCTGCCTCCATGAGAATAAAGCTTAGCACTGCAATTTGGGAAGAAATTAAGCAGTAATAATTTTTTTAAATTTATTTTTGTTTTCTCTGATTTCTCATCCAGGAAAAATATAGTTACAAAATGCAGATGTAAATGCTATACTGTGAAAAGTAATTTTACCATGATACTAAAAATTATATCAAGGAGTTAAAATACAGGAATTTTATCATCAAAGATTTTCCACACTCAAGAGGGCGAGTTTAGGTACAATACTAATTTCTGACTATGGAGAGGGATTTCCATCTCAGCCATAACCATGTATTAGCTCCTGGTAAAACCTTTCTTTCTGTTAATATAGACATCCTTAAAAAGTGAGCCCAAAGTCCTGAACAAGGCACATGGGTATTTTAAGGCTGTGGAGAAGCAGAGCTGATCTGTGAGCAGCCTGTTAGCAGGAGCTGTAATTCAGACAGGGATCACAATTCCTATCTGAAGGACTTTCCCAGGCAGCCAGCCCTGAGAGGGGAGAAAAGCAGGAATGAGCTTTTCTGGATGAAGCAACAGCATAAATACAGTCTCAGTCCACTAAATCCCTTTCCCTCCCTGGGGAAAAAAAGGAAGAAACTCTCTGAGATCAAATGAAGGACATTGGCAAACTGCTAATGCAGCCATTGACAACATCCAGAACACACAATTCAAATGCTGAGTGTTACATTATTATAAAAACTCAAAGCTTTCTCCGGGTGCCCAGCTCATTTGCTGATATTGGCTGTTTTCTCAGTACACATTTCCACAGGGATCCTGTTTCCCTCCTCTCTCTGAGGCTCAGGTTGCAATTGCTGGGAAGAAACCATTCCCAATGGGAGCACCTGAGATTTCATAACTCAGCTTCTTCTGGGAATAATGTAGATGGAATTAATTTATCCTTAATTCTTTTACTGCAAAAGCATCTTGATTCTAGGCCTATGTCTTGTAGGCCTACAAGGTCTGGGCCTAGAACAACTTTAACTTAAGTATTTTGGGTATAAAATCAGCATTTTGCTGTTTTCTATACAAAAATTGAAACTTTATAGGTCTTTAGAGCCCTCCTCAGCTTAGACAACTCAGAGCTTCTGGCATCTTGTGCTGGACAGGGATTGTACTACACAGAAATATCCACACAGTCTTCCCCCAATAAGGAATATATTATTATCTAACTATAAAATTCCTTTAAAACAAAAAGAGCCATGTAAAGCTTCCTTACGGGAGGATTTTAAAGTTGATTAAGCCAGATGATTCCAAAAACTCTTTCTGCAAATTCATTTCTTTATAAGAAAGGAGGAAGGAAAAAATCCTATATTAATTCTCCAGAGCTATTAAGGAAACAAAGCTAGCCTTCTTAAATTACTCAGTCGCAAAGAGTATCTCTCAAAATATCTTCGATTAAGTAGTTTCATTTTCTGAATCCAGCTATTATCATCCTATGCAAACTTTACTTCAGCTTTTAGAAAATAACACTTTTTTTCCTTTTCTAATTAACAATATTATTATAAATTAAAATCTGTTTTGGGTCAAAGGTTAAAAATGTTATGGTTATGTACTGGTTCTGAAGTGGGAAGCAAGACTATTATTTTCAGCCAACTACAGACTTTCTATGATCTTCAACAAGTTAATTAAAGACCAAACAATAAGAACCTTCCAGATTTTTCTTTTCACCCTTTGGTTTATTAATACATATTAAGCTTTTGAAGCCAGAAATCTGATTAATTCTACATTCAGAGCTTGATAAAATAGGTATTCCTCCCACAATACCCTATTTTACCTCAATTCCCACACAATATACTAGCAATAGGAAAAATCTCCTAAAATGTTGCCTGCAGGAGAGAACCAGAACAATGCAGACAAATGGAAAAAAAGAAAAAAAGGATCTATTTTAAAAGTGCACCTTTTTGTTCATTGATCATATATCATAATTTTAGTTAATTCCATAATATTTTAGTAACATTCTAGTAACATTCAATCATTTTTCATTCATAACATTCATTCAACATTCAGTAACATTCATTCATCCACACGAAAGCAACCTACTGTAAGTGGAAAACTGCAGTAAATATAAAGGCAAACGGTTCAGTTACTGTTTGCAATAATTTAATATCAGTGAATTCTTTGTCAAAGGCATGGAAGGATACCAAGCACAGTTTTGACTTCAGATGCAAGGTAGGAAAGGGAGCCACACACTGGTCAGTGCCTGCAGGCAGGAAAATTGAGCATGCAAAAGCAGTTTTCTTGGCTAGGATAAAGTGCAGATGGGCCTGGAAGTGGGAAGTGTTTGCTTGGAATGAAGAAGGAGAAGAAAAAAATCCTACTCAAAACAAAATACTTTCCCCATGTGAGAGCTACACATATATTTAGCCAGCATCCTTTCATTTAGGTGGAAGTCTGTCCCTCTTTTTGTTTGTGTCAACATGAAGCTCTGTAGGCATTGGATTGCTGTTTGAGAATGTCACACTGTCAAGAAGTGAAACAGTGATGAAGGTTGTCAGAAAGGGAAAGAGGAATATCTATCATGCTAAAGAAAGCAGATAAATAATAGATGACAGAGTGTATTCTTTGAAACACTGTTTGGAGCATAATCTTCAGGAGGACACTGGATTTGGATCAGAAACAGAAATCAACTTAAATATTCTCACGTGTTCTTAATGTCAACTACAATGAAACTGCAGAAAATTTTGAAATTACCATGTTACAAACATTCCTGGAAAATTTATTTGCAAAGAGTGAATACCAGCTTCAAATTCAATAGACTAACAGACTGTTTAAAAAGTGGAAAAGAAATACTGTAAAACTCCTAGTTATATCTTCACAGTTGTTGTTTCATCACTGAAATGATCCTTGAATCTACTCCATTATTTCTAGCCTTAGATAAAAATATTTCCCTTTCACAATCCTTATATATTACATTAAACACATCTATAATTTTAGTCACAGGTGTAATGAGGAAAAAATAAGCCCATTGCCTTAATCAAAGGCAGGTTAGTTCCACAATCTAGAGCTAATCTGAAAGCAGACAGATGGCTCTAAGAAAAGCTGCTTTTATCACACAACCGACAGATGTTTCTGAATGGTTTTTTGGTAATTGTCAGATAACCTTGCCTGTCTTGTATCTGAGCTCTCTCTTAGCTTCTCACTTTAACTGTTGCCATCTTTGTCTCAAAAAACTGAATCTGACACTTTGAGGATGGAAAAATCTCTGCCCTGTGGAAAAGAAAAGCAGCTCCAAGAAAGGGACTGTGCAGCTGTCTGAAGTCAAGGAGGGAGTGCTGGAGCTGCTTTCAGCTCAATCATTGTCCCCATCCTTAAGTCAGGAAATGCATCCCTAAGCTCTGAACTTTTTTTTACAGCTTTAAGGAAGCCACATATATTAGTGCTGTAGTAGCAGTTCCAATTTGAGGTCCTAAGTACAAAGAGAAGATTAAGATTGTTGCAAAGTTAAGAATCAGGTTAGGTGCAGCAGACCCTTAGGAAAACAGACACATGTGGTACCTCACACAGATGTGGGAGATCTGGCAGCAAATATTCAGATGCCATAAATCTGGAAGTGTGGTATAATGGTAGAAGAAAAAAGTATAGAACACTGGGACTGAACATGGGGCTCAGGGACTGAAATGTAACAATCTGCATCTGAAGATCATGCAGGCTCAGGAAATTATAAGAAAAACTGAGATGATGGATTACTTATAAAAAGCTATACAATTCAATGAACTATTAAATCAATGAAAAAAAACACAGATGTGTTATTCAGATGAAGATTTTGAGACTTCACCTAAGTCTAGTCACATAGGAATTTTGGAAAAATTCAATACTACTATGTGTTGTTTGTCATCATAGCAAGCTTTTAAATATTTGTTTAGCACACCTCCTGCAGTAATCTTCATGCTCTCCTTTGAATACTGTAAAATTCTTTAACTTGCTGTATATAATATATATTTAGCAATTATTTTTCCACAAAGCTGTGAATTTTGAAATTAGAGTTTCTTTTAAAACCTCACCATTTAATAACCATGAAAACTAGTGAATCTGAGAGATTTCAGTCATTTCACTGTGCAGTGAAATCATAGTGACATTATGCATGCTGGCAAATATTAAAGCTAGTATGCAGGATTGACCCAGCCAGATTCATTCATGGTAAAATTTTGATTTAAATAGAAATCTATATATTCTTAAAAAAAAAAAATCCACTTAAACTGACAAAAATTCAATCTAGAGCCCTATTCTGAATAGGGCTGAATAGCTGGTCAACTCAGATTCCAACCTGCTGACAACTATTACTCCATTTCCAGCAATGCTCATATTTCTTTCTCATGAAAGCTTCAAATTGAAGAGGACTTTGAACAACAGTTGGGACACAACCTCCCAAGTATGGATGTTTTTCCCTTATTTAAAAAGATGAAATCATATATGCTTTATCAAAAGAGTAAGACAGGTTTATACTAAGGATTTTTTATCCTTTTAATCCACTCAGGCCAATGGAGATATTTATCCTAAAGCCTGTGGATATTTGAGCATGTCTATAATGCACTTGGTGTGATGGCCAGGTAATTACCTATGCTTACACAAAAGAAAATTATACACACAAAAATCAGAGTTTGTTTTTAGGTGTGTATGTATTTTTTTCCCACTATTTCTTAGAATGGAAAGCTATTAGAAAAACCTATCCCCTGGCAATAAGGTAATAGCAATTTGGAGAAGAGAGAAGACAGAGTAATTATTTCCTGCCAAGAGAAGTTCACTAAATAGATGGAAGTGCAGTAATTGAGATGAAATCGAGCATTTATAAATGACAATGAGCAGCAAGACAAGTTCACAGAGCTCTTCTGAGGAGAGTTCTTTCTATGCCTGTCTGCCTCAAAAGCTCCATGGGCACCAAGTTTCTTTCCTTTCTGAGAGTCCAAAGTCTTGATCTTGTTCAAGGTTTGCAATGACAACTAAAATGAAAATTATCAATCAGCTGTGGCTGCATTATTCCATCTGTAAATCACCCACCTTTGAAATAATGGTATGTGATACATAAGTATTACAATTCAAGAAGATCCCCTTAGATCTTCTGGACTCAATATTTCTCTGCTATCCAGGAATTTCTGTATTTGTGTCAAGGAATGGAAAATGGACATATATGAAATATATACTTTTCATTGACTTCTCACTAAAATCACAGTTCTTAAGCTGCAAACTTAGATTAATAAACATGTAAGAGATTTGAATTGTGTTGAGTTAATGAAAATCAAGCCCTTTAATTTTCTCCTGAGTGTTGGAAATTCCCAAGCAGACAAGCACACCTTTAGCTGCACAAATAAGCAGAATACTGAGCCCAGGCCCAAAAAATCTTAAATCAGAATAATTCCACAGGTTTCCCATTTCTTTAATGCAATCATATGGAGCTGAAATTATGTACATTTAGATTAAGGCAGAGTGATAGAACAGAATATAGAGTAATAATTTAAATGACTAGGATAGATGAAAGCTTTAAAAGTAAGGTCTTTTTCCTCTTAAGAATATTCATCCTTTAATTTTTTCCCAAAATGATACCAGTCACTCTATCATTGTCCTTCTTAATCAAATACAGAAATTAAATCAGAGGCACTGATGAGGAAAACCTCAGCAGAAATGTACTTAAGCTTATTACATACTACTTTCTGATTAGAGGCCCAACATCACTTCACAGACTGAGACACATGATGATATTTTCAATTTGGTATGACTGATATGTTTTATTTTCATGTCAATAAATGAAATTCCTATCTAAAAATTAGAATGTAAACCAGAACTGAATTGCACTCCTAGGACTGCAGTTTTACAGGAAACTGTATGGGCACAATGTTAAATTTTCACGTTCGTGTGTTTCCTATTTATATATTTAAGTTGCTTTTTCTCAGAAAGGTCTAAATGATTTCAAGAGTTCATAGAGAGAGGAGAAAGAAGCACATTATTCAGACAGTGGAAAATAGCTTTTGGGAACAAAGAAGATCTTTGGAAATAACAGGGTCCAATGTTTTGTTCTACTTATTATAAATACAAGTCTCATTTTAAAATACAAGGAATATGGTAGAGTGATTTATCCCAGATTGGGTTTTAAATCTTTCTGTAACTCTATTTGCATCTTATTTTTGAACATCCAAAGAGATGGTCCCAATGAAGGTAAGAAGAACAATGCTCCTATACTTGAAACATTTATATTTAACTTTTCCAGAAATTATCAATCATACAAGAGATTCTGTTGTTGTGAAAATACAAACTATTTGTAAGGTACTGTTCTATATTTAGGAAAAAAAAATGCAGATTATATGCAGAATTAAGTATAGTTCTAGTCTAAAGTATGGTTTATAAATCCATAGTATTTTGATTCCCTTATTAATCTGGTATTCTAATTAAGCCATTCTCCTCAGCATATCATTGAATAGCTTCATCCTAATATGGGTGTGGCAAAAGGAATAGTTTATGAAAATTAAGTGTTAAGTGTTAATTAGTTAATAGGTTAATTAAACCTTTTAGTTGATTAGCCATTAGTTAACTTTCACTGTGTTTTGCCACAAGACTGACCTGCAGCATTTCACACCAAAAGACAACACATCTTACAAGAGCCCCTCCTGGTTTGAACATTTGTCCTCTGGTGAAAAATGTAAATACTTAGGCCACTAAGTAAGTAAAGCTACAGGTTTTGAACTGCAGCATTTACCTTCTAATTCTGCAGCTGGAAGGCAAATACCCCAGGCAAAAATATCTGGACAAAAGAGATGCTCTGCACTGCTGCAACCTGTCCTGGTACAGGAAGAAAATCGAGCCTACTGCTTCTATGCTGTGTAAAACTTAGAGGGACACAGCACTCAGACTTGCACTGTCACCTCCTTACCTTGGCTAAGAGAAAGAGAGGAGAACACTTTGGGGAGGTGGAAGCTTCTCTCTGCTAAATTCCTTCCCTAGTGCAAAGAGCCAGCACTGAGAGCACCTGCCCGTGGCACAGATTTATCCTGCTCAGAGGATGAGGAGCTTCAGCTGCCAGGAACAGGCTCCAGGAACAGCCATCTGCTGGTGCATTTGGCCCTCACTTGTTCTTTTGCTGGTTTTCAGTCCAGGTGAGAAGTATTTCTGCCCTCCCTTCCCCTGGAAGGCCTGGCTTGGGACACAGAGAAGAACATGCAGGAGCGCACGCTGCTGCTGCCTGGCTGGCATTTTATGGGCCATATTTTGGGCAAACAGCACAAAGGCAGTCCACAAGTGTGAAATTCAAGTGATCTCTTTGTAGGAGGACTAGAAACTAACTCCAGCTACCATTTCAGTTCTGTATTGACAGACTGACTTCAGTGCTTCCTAGCAACACTCCCTTCCCACCTCTTCCACACCTCTCCATGGCTCGTATGCACAGTGCCATAACTGGCACTTCCTCACCTCTTTCTTTGCCCAAGATTTTCCCTCCAAAGCCAAATCAGTGGGTTCTTATGTACAGGACAGCTGGTCCATGGCTGTTGCCACACTCAGCCAAGCCTGCCTTTTCCACAGCTCCTTCCAAGCAGACAAATGAGAGCAGCAGTAAATCCTCTGGCATTGCTATCCACCTGGATACAATTCCTTGTGGTGGAAAGGACAAAATGCATTGCCCAGTTTCAAGGGACGTTATCTGTGCCTGTGAATCAGATACTTCCAAGGGATGCAGAAGCCAGGGCAGTACCAGAATCCCTTTCGTCCTCCCAGGTCAGAATTCCTGCATAAAACAGTATACAAGACTAAATATCCAACTTCTGTTAAACTTGTAAAAATAGACCCTTGTTAGTCTGCTCCTTTGGCTAAACACAGCTCACCTAGATCAAATTATTTTAAAATGGCTTTTTTCATAAAATCCTGGGCACATCCTTGGAAAGGGACAATTAATGGGACTGGAAGGAATTACTTGCAGTCAGGCTGTGATGGAATAAGGCCTTGGCTGTGACCCTGCAAAGCACAACTTGTGTGTGCCATTAAACCTTACATCTCAATCCCATACTGTGGCACCATTCAAAGGCTGAAACCTCTGGAATTCTAAGAATTAAACTGCATAGATAAAAACGAAGGGACCTACTTGCTGCCTTCTCAATAACAATAAATAATAAAACAAAAGCTACATTAAAAAAACATTACATGAGAAGATGAAATTGTCCAAGACATTAAGTACTAAATTGGGCTTGGAGAGTTTTGAATGGTGAAGCAAATGTTACATGCAGTCCTGATTGTTACATTTCTTTTCATCAAAAAAGCTGACCCCCAAAGGTCACAAGCAGGAAATCCATCCATTCCAAAGTGGGTAGGGCTGAAGGACTGCACGTGGAAGCACAGAAAGCTGCAAGGTGACCCTTCAGCACTCAGCCACTTCTATAATGGTCTGCAATGGAAAAGCACTTCCTGCAGCCACTTGGAAGGAAAACAGCTTGGCTGGAAGATGAAACTCCCAACAAAAGAGCTGAAACTCCCAGGTGTCAGGTTGGAAGTGTAAAATGAGTGACACACTGCTGTGAGGCACTGAAACTCTTTGTGGGGGATTGCAGGGAAAGGGAGAGGTGCTGATGTGCACATTCCTGCTGTCACCTGAGCTGCTCTGCAGGTGGGGGTGACCCAAAGGGGCTCCTGAGGGAGCACAGGGCACTTCCCACACCCTGCTGAGCAGCCCCTGCTCCATAAACACCTGCAGGATTTGGAAATCTGCCCCAGCATCATCTCACCCCAGCCCTCAGCGCCTTTGGGTCTGGGCAGAAGGCAGCTGTAACCAAGGAGGATGCACTGTCCCTCCTCCCAGTTCTTGCTCTGAAAAGCAGATGGGAATACACTGATACCCTCACCTGTGTACTCTGCATTTGGCATTATTGCTATGCAGATAATTATACTCCTTAAATGCTAGGAGAGGAAGAGTCAGAGCCTATGGAGCAGAAGACCAGGAGCCAGAGGAAGCTGGGGCTGAACTCAAGAGGAAACAGGCAGCAGAATGAAGAGGTCTCCAGAAGAAGCCAGAAATGCAACAGCTGCCCTGTGCATAACATTCCCTGGGCTGTGTAAAGCAAAAGAGTCACAGGATCTTGCTGCATTTATCCCTGCTCACCTCTAGGCCTGAAGAAAAGGGGAAGAAGGTAAAGATCATTTTCAAGGAGGAGAGGACACAAAACATCCCAGATCCTCTATCAAAAGGGGATCCATACAGCAGCAGAAATGAGATCAGAAGGCACAGCACACAAGCTTTAGACATTCCCAATGGCAGCAATTCCAACTGAGATACTGAAGATAAGAATTCACATCTCGTTTCCTTGCCGGTTTTGCTTTTATAAAAGACACACTTTCTTCTCATCATGCTAGAGATATTATTTTCTTTGAGACAAATGATTACCAGGCTGCTATAGTTTAGGAATGTAACTCACCCCTCTAATATCATATCAGAAATTAAGGTTTTATGGTGATGTCTCTGCAGAACAACATTGCATTACTGGTCTGAAGAATGAAAATGTGGATTACATTCCTTTTGCTCATTGAAGCTGTCTGTCACATGCAATACAGATACTGTCAATACAATGACTAGAAGACAGCTAAGGATATTTGCTGATGTTTGGATGGTATTTGTTGCATTCCTAACACTCCCTGAAAAAAACCTCATAAATGACAGGCTCTTCTGATTACAATCAAAGAACAAAAAAACCCCTGTATTAATATGGGTATAATTTGGAAAATATTGGTTTTTTCATGGTTCAGTGATAATATCGTTTTATACACCCTGCATTTTAAATCCTTTTCAAAGTGCTTCCCTACTTTCTGCCTAGGGCATTAGAATACATGGCTTGATGAAAACAAACAAACAAACATAGCCCAGGGTCACAAACTTGAAAAGCAGGGAATACACCATTACTAGAGCTGCATCCAGATTTTGTGATAAAATTTATTCCACTGAGATTTAGATCAGGGCATTGAAATAAAACATAAACTGTAAGTCCTAGTACTTGATGTACAAAAATCCTCTGACCTATGGGAAGACAAGATTCTGCTTGCATTTGAGTTCATCTGATGTGCTTCAGAAAAAAAACCAAAACAAACTCTAAACAACTCACCCCAAACCATTTTTGGCTATAGAAGAGATCAATAGCAACAAAAAAAAGATTATAGTTAAACTTCAGGAGCATCTGAGCCAAGTTTAAGCCCATGCTGGAAAAGATATTTGAAAAACGCTGTAAAGAATAATTTTATAGTAGGGTAGTCACTACTAAGAAGAAGATGAAGATAAACCTGTGATTCAGTTTTTGATGTTCAGCAGTATAAGATCAGACATAAAAGAAAATAGAGTGTGCTTTGCAGGGAGCAGTAGGAGTTAGGAGGCAGCAGGCTGGCTCTGGCCTGGAGAGACTCAAATGAAAGTAAAAGGAGGAGCCCTATCTGCTGGGGGTGGGAATTCTTTTATGCCGTGAGAAATTGATGAAATTAAGTGATACAAATGAGCAAAATATCCCATAAAATAAGATAGGCCTGGAAGCATGACTCAGAAAAGACTTTTCTCAGCTTCCCCAAGTCTCTAAACTGATCCCTTGGGTTACAGAACACCCCATTGAAACTGGGAAATTCAATCTGGACCATGCAACTATTTACTGTCTACCCTAAAATTCCAGCCTGGAGTTTCTTGGTTCTTTTAATCTGTTCCATTCTCATTAGAGTTTTGTCTTGTTCATTTTTAGAAATCAAGCAGAAGCAGGATTAGCTGGGCAGTGGCAAGGAAAAGGCAGTGCAAGGCATGGAGTTCTGCAAGTTCTGCAGAAAACAAAAGGGCACTAAGAAATGCCCTCAGGATTGGGGCAGACACAAAGCCAGAAAATGGCAATATTTTTGCTGAAGTTTTGGTAATTTTCATTCTAAAGCACCACATGAGACTTAAAAAAAAAAAAATAAAAATCTGAGAACTCACTTTTCTTCAAGGAAAATCTATTAATGAGTCAACCACCAGCTAAAGCAGGGACTGACTCTGTGACCTACCCCGTTAAATATGCCAGTGGCACACTCTGATGCTGGCATTTCTTAACTTGATTCTTGACTTAAATGCCCTTTTAACGTGCTCATTAGTGAAATTTTCTAATTAAAAAATGCAGGAGCTAAAAAGACACCCTCTCTTACAGAAGTCACATGGAACCAACCTGAACACCTACACGGTTCATTAGCTGAACTGGCAATTTCAGATCCCAGAGCAGTTCTCCACCACTTCTGCTAATTGAAAAACTTGTAACAGAAGTAGGCTGTTATCTTTTTTATACACCTGTCACAAAGGCAGAGCATAATTTATTCTATGGAAATAAAGTTTTTGCTGCCTAGAAAACCTCAGGAATCCAGAGGCTTGCAATAATTTGGCCTTTTTAAAAGAATTATGGAGGAAAGTGCTGTCATAAGATTATCTGCCCCCTTCCAGACACCTTCTACCTCCTCCTTTTTTTCAGCCCTCAGGCACCTGCCATGGTCCCCTGCACATGTAGTGCATCATTTGGCTTCATACCCTGTTCTACCTCACTTTTCTTGTAGCATGTTCTCACTCCACTTCATTGAGATCCCTCTCTCCCTCTTCAGCAAGGTCAGGATCCTACAATACCATTCCCACATGGAAGTGATTACATGATCTGCAAGTGTTACCTGTATTTAAACACATTACCCCCCACACATCTGCTGCACACATCATTTCTATAATGTGCTGTTATTCTGTTGGTTTTGTTGATTTGTTTGGGTTTTTACTTTGCATCCACCTTCATCTTGCACCACCACAATCTTTCACTGCTTGTGTACAAGACATCAATTTTTATTTCTTCATAGCTCCAGAAAGCAATCCATATCACTCTTGCACATCACTCTGGGGCTGAGTTAGAGCTAATTTCCTTCACGTTAACTGGTATGGGGCTGTATTTTCTCACCATGCAAATTTATTTTGACTGACAATTTAAATCAAATCACTTTTCCTTGCATCTGTTTTGTCTGTGACAGTAATTTGTCAGTGATCTCCCTGCACTTCTCTCCACCCACGAGCTCCTCTATTTGATTTTCTCAGTCTGAGCCGAGTGAGGAGCAGGACAGTGAGGACTGGAATTGCAGCAAGCACAGCCAGATCCTCCTCCTGCTTCTCACAGACTTTGTGACCCAAAGGATCAACACTAAATACCCTACAGAGATTGCACTGATTACCCAGAGACTGGAAAAGTAATATTCAAATTATTTACAATTCATTCCAAAAAAGGATACTACAGGGTTCAGCTTTATATGATTTTATGTACAAAAGGGTCATTTTAAAAGGTGAATATTTCTTGTGATTTAAAATTTGAAGTATTAAGGATGCATTTCTAGTTTAAGATGAAGATCCTGAGCCCCTGGAGTTATGAAAAAATCATCCCCATGAGATAAAATTTGGTGCTATTTTATCAGGGCTGTTGTTGGCTCAAGGTCTTTTTCCTGCAAAAACCACAATTAAAAATGGATGCTGGCTTCCCTTCCCCTGCCCACAGGCTTGCTGTGTGGCCTAAGGACCATATCAAGAACACAAACCCTGCTCATTTACCACTAATAACCATCTTACTGAGTTGTCTGGTATAGCTGAATGTCAACATTCTTTTTACCTGTGCCAAAAATAAAGCACTTATCAGATATATGGAGTGGTGTGGTCTCAAAAAGCTCTTCAAAGACCTAAGGATCACATTCTTTCCAATTCTATGGGTAATGGTGGAAATCCCAACAGAGAATTTTTGTTACCTACTATGTTAGTGCCTTAAGATGTAAAATTTAGGCACAGAGCAGCCTGAAGGTTGTTAGCAGCAGTTATTTTCCATGCCAGCCTATGCAATCCAAAAAGGTGTTCCTTTCCTGCAAGTGCAGGGATACTCCTGAAATCTTGCCTTCATCCACAGCCTAAACACAGACAGGCCTTCAGGGGGGATAAAACTGCACACTCGATAACCAAAGACCAAATAAAGCCATTTTTTGATTGCAAACTGAAAAAAAAAAAAGTAATCATCACTTAAACAGCTCACAACAAAGAGAATTTGTCCAGACTCAAGAAGACTGAAACCCAATGTCTTTCTCTGTCTGAAGGAGATTAAATCAACACCTCTGAGCATACTTATTGTCTGGCAGAGCACAAAGTTGGAAGAGCTACCAACACTCCTCTCAGTGAAACGATGACATCTTGCTGAAAAGGACTGAAGATGTGTGAAAAGGAGAAGTCTGGGGATGCCAAAACTCTTTCCTTAGTTTGTATTTGAGCATGAAGCATATCAAACCTCCTCTCTGCAACTGCTGAGGCCATCTCAGACAGAACAGACACAATGCACACAACACTCAGCTCACTCTGAAGCAATTATAGCCACCAGGACCTGCCAAGGGTCCCTGCAGAGCCCCACAGAGCTTCACATTCCCGACTGGGCTTTAGGAGGATTTAGGCATTGAGCTGATCAGACCCAAGTAATTACAGCCATCAAAATGTGTAAATGAGGCCATTTTGAAAACTCTTATGTCCAAAAGAGCTGCTAATGAACTTAGACTGACTCAAGAGTTCCTCACAAACCAACTGGAGGCTTTCAGGAGCCAAAGCTCCAATTCAGAAGCTTCCATTTTGCCGAATTACACGGGATCCTAAACTAAATCCATGAGTGCCCTGCAGAGGAGCCTGGAGGCACAATTGCTTATTCCCTGATGGCCACACAACTCCAGCAAACATGAAAGCCAGCCACGGTGATGAGTGCTTGATTCCCTGTCTCTCCTCACAACACTCCTGTGAGATATGCCCAGAAATCTCTTGCAGTAGTTCCTGAATTCACCCTCATCCTGCTGCAGGGACAGACGAGCCCTCTGGGGCACTGGCTGTGCACCTCTTTCGGTAGCTGCTTTCTGGTTTTTAGTGACATTCTCCAGGAAATTACAAGAAGTATTCCAAACACAAGAGCAGAGCAAGGCTTACACTGAAGTCCAAGTAACTCTTCTTTAAATTACAGTGAGTCTTGGAAGGTTTATTTGATCTACAATAGGTTTATTGATCTACAAAAGGCTGTTCTTCAAAGCCCATTGGATTAAAGGGAGGAAGGACTTCCCAGAAATGGGAAGTGCTTTGGCCTCAGCTGTGTTTTTGCTCCAGTCCTTGCACTCACTTTAACTTAAAAACAAGATGTGTGATTAGAAATTAAAAGGAAAAGAGGTTCAATCATACAGGACCCTCTCTTATCATTTCACCTCAAATTTTTTTCAAAATACATCCTGCTTAGCTCATCAGAAATG
The DNA here is from genome assembly GCA_013400775.1 of Chaetops frenatus. Classification (NCBI taxonomy): domain Eukaryota; kingdom Metazoa; phylum Chordata; class Aves; order Passeriformes; family Picathartidae; genus Chaetops; species Chaetops frenatus. The sequence goes on along the minus strand of VZTR01010322.1, from coordinate 27,942 downwards.
TGACTCTGTCCTTGGACTTGAACATCCATCTAACATTACAGCTAAACAGAAAGATATTTTCTTCCCATTATTCAACCCATTTTTGCTTAAATTAAAAATATTAACATGAAAAATACATGTATTTCTCTGAAAATACCCCAGAGGCTTCATGAATTAAGAGAACACTGAGTGCCACAATCAGTAAAGTGTTTAAAAACAACCGTACTCTTCACCAGAGTCATCACAAAATTTGAATCACCTGAAAAAGGAAGAGAAACTTTGCTTTTAACCTATCTTCCCACACTTCATTTAGCTGCATTCTGAAAATTAATTCTATTCCCTGATGTGATTTTCCCTTGCCCATCCAACATTTCAAATCTACATAACTTAATCTATACACTAATGGACTCCTAATTTTCTGGGGTAGTCAACCACATAAGACACTAACACAGATCATTAAAAGAAGTGGAAAATCTAAACAAAGACATAACAATTAATTCTGTGCAAGCAGTAGCTCCACCACGAACCTATGAAAAAATATTTATGGCATTGTTTTTCCAAGCAGAGTGTAATTTCAACAGCTAATTCTTCCACCAGTTTATTTTATGACTGTCACATCTTCAGTGTTTTAAAGAAACAGTCTCTGTCTAAATTTCTAGAATTGTTTTTGGCTGTCTTTCTGTTGACCAGAATTCAGAGAGATTATTCAATCAGTCATTTGGCCTTGCCTCATTTCTGCTTGGTACCTCTAAAGTAAGTTCCCAGTGGTGTTTTATTTGTCCTCAGAGACAGAATTTCATTACATTGTACCATGCTGGTAAGGGCTTGGGATAGGGAAACTTCATTTTTTTTTTCAGTTTACAGGAAAAGAGAAGTATTGCATTATATAATTTCAGCCCACTCTTTGCTCAAGTAACACACCAAAGAGCTTTAAACTGCCATTATTGGCTTCACTGTTAACAGGAAGCTGTGATTTATAAGTAGCCAATTAAGTCAGAATTATCTGTCTGTCTCTTCTCAGCCACCCTCACACAAGTGCACAACGAATAACCAAAAGGGACTTGTCTGTGAGATCACCTGAACAACAGGAATGGCAGTAGCAAGACTTCTTTGATAGGTGGGTGTGAAGGAACCATAAATTGGGAATAGAATTGCTTATCTAAGGCTCAATTGAAAGCTTAAAGCCACTGTTAAATCAGAGAGCACAGAATGAACCAGAGAAGCAGCAATAACTATAAAATGTAATTTTACTTGGAATGGAAAACGTGTATTTGATTAACTGTAATACTCTAAAATATGCAGTACAAAAATGTCAGGAGTTTTCCATTTACCAGCTAAATTCCCATGATTAGAAGCAGTTCCCCTTTATTTTTAATTTCTTTTTTTTTTTTGGAACACAAATGTCTTGATTCGTTATCTCTCTAACATTCACATTGGCTGAAAAAAATATTGCATTATCTACTCCTGGTAAGCAAGGTTCTTTCTTTCTGATAAACAATTCTAGATAACTCATGAAATGTTATTCCTGGCAAATGAATGAACTATTTTCTTTTTTATTGCATTTCTTCGAGGCTGTCATGGTCTGGAAAGCACCATTAAGGCATGCATATAACTTAGCACCAATGAATCTGAATTGTTTTGTTTTCATTTTGCCAAGCTCAATGTATATCCTAGATATTTACAGAGGTAAATAACATTCTTCATGAAGCACAGCATCAATTTCATCAACACAGGACTTCCAATACAAGCAGATTGTTCCACTGAATTTTAATTTTTTTAAGACAAAGTGTGTTTCCTCAAAAAAATTTTCAACCAGCATGGTTTTTTTTTTCTCCTCTGGAGGCATATTTTCTTCAATCATTCAAACAAATATACATGATACCTTCCAATTATTTTGTTCAGCATTCCTCTTTCTTCACTATGTTTTAATCAATTTCTCCCATAATTACCTATATTGTCAGAACACGTGAAATTAAAAGCTGGAATGAATGAGCCTTGTAGTTAAACAACGGTTTTATTCAGAAACTACTTTTTTGGTGCTAAATGGGTGTAGGATGGCAAAGTATAACAGTAAAGCTGGTGCCACTGTTGATTGCCTTCAAATGTGTTTGTGAGTGTTTCTGCCAATGCCTTCTGGACCTTACAATTTTCCACAAAAAAAATAAAATTGACCTTAAAAGGCACATAACTGATAACAAACAAATGTCCAGCTCTTGTGGCTATATCAGGTCAAAGATTTGGTCTTAACAGTGTATTCTTTCAGGCTTTTGCAAAAAAAATGGTTTCCAAACAGCACAGTGTGGAAAAAGGAAGAATGTGCTGAAACGTAAAACAAAAGTGTCTTTTGTTCCCTTCAGAGTCCTTCCACTCATCTCCTCTGTTAAGGTCCTTGCAGTGCCTGTTAATTAATTGCTGTGATTGAGGTCAAGTTTGAAGATGATACGGGGTTAATTTTAGACTCTCTGGAGCACAGACTAAGAAACTCATTACTGTTGCTGACGCTGGAATGTCAGGTGAGGCAGACCTATAATATCTCAGGCTCTCAAGGATATTGACCTTTCTGCAAAGAGCTGCCTTGGCCTGGGTCATGGAGGTCTGTGCTTACAGTACTTCTTAAACTTCTCTGCTTCTGTTGCCAGATTATAAATTACAAGTGAGAGCTCAGCGTTTCTAATTAGTCTGATGTTCTCCAGGGGGGCTGGTGAATACAATGCAGCAACACATGTAACTAAGCACCACTCCAAGTGCTATGAGCAGCCAGCCAATTAAAAAGAAAATGAAAAGAAAAGTTGCTCGGTGCTTACTCCGTGCTCACTACTTCGAAATTACTCCAGTCTGATTGTTGGCCAGCAAGAGTTTCACTGACCAAGTATAAATTTACCTTAGAATCAGGTTTTTGTGAGGCAAGTTCATAATTAACTTATAGCCTGTGTTTTTATTATGAACTTTTCGAGCTAGTCTGAAATATTTATGAACTCCACCATTAACAAAGTGACAAGCAGTGAGAACTTCTGACACCTTTTCTACCAGAGCAAGAAAGGAATTTGTAAAAATGGGGTGTATCCGTTTAAATCTGTCAGGTGTTTTAGGCACTGGTTTAGTTTGGGTTAAAAGTGCTGCACAAACACCGGGCCCCTGTCTGTCTTTTCTGCAAACTTCTGTGGCTGTACATGGAGAGACATAAAGCTCATAAAAAGCCAATTTAAAAGAAAATAAACGGTGACAATGCAAGCTGCAGATTGTACTCTGTTCATGACAGACACTCCAACACAGAGCATTTGCAGCTCAAGTCCTCTGTGGTTTATGCAAAAAGGGTATCCCTTTGTATATGAATTTTCAGTGAGCAATCAGGCCACTAGTCCCTAAAACTGTCAGTGACTTTCTCTCATTAACCTGAATTTTGTCAGAATTCAAGGTTATACAGGCAGCCCCACTGTACTGTTAGGGAAATTCATCTGAAACAGCCAAGCTTTAATCCCATGAAATTCCTGTAGACAGGCTCAGCAAAATACCAAAAACAGGTGCTAAAAAGAAGCCTTTAAAAAAAATATTGCTTTAAACTGGCTTCAAACATATGTCTTTGTATTTAAATTAATATAGGTTTTCTTTGTATTTCTCTGTTTCAGTGAGGACCCATTTTAGAGGAGATTCAATTTGAACTCAGCAAGAGCCAGTGGACCTCAGAGTACAGGTTTAGGTGTATTTACAATATACTGATGGAAAAAATATAATCTAATATTACCAATAATCAAAGAAGTAAACTGAAATTGAACTTGACTCTGAAAGTCATATTCACTTCAACAATATATACACAGGATAATGAGAAGCTTTTAAAGAACTGATGCTTGGGTAATCAGATACAGAGAAATTACTTATGATTTAATACAGTTGTGGTTACCCACTCAATTGAAGTTCCATCATTTCCTTTGGTGATACAATAGCTACAGTTTAAACAGCAAGAGGCATTTGCCACTGGAAAATCAGAACATGAAAGGAGATCCAACATTTATAAACCAAAATGATTTAAAGCCCCCATGCTCCAACATATGCTAATCCACCTCGCCAGCAAGTGCATTTGAAGGAAGCTGTCAATCTGAGATGCAATAAAACAAGGCCAAGATATTCTCTAACTTCATCTCAACTGAATTTACAGACAATCTGCCACATCAAAACATCATCACTCCTCAACCTGTCCATTTATTAATGCCACACAGGAGACAGGGCCTTCACTGGTGTGGGCATGACAAAGGACTCAATAGCTTTTCTCCTGTTGTGTGGAAAGCTGACAAAATTTCTTTCAGAGACAACCCACAGACAATATTTCTTTCAGAGATAATCCACTAAGACACTGCTCCCCTACTCCCAGCGCTGCTTTTCTTCTCTGCCCACTCAAGACCCTCTCTGCTGGCTGGTTTTGCAATTGTGATGTGGTTTAAGAGCAGCTCTGGGAGGTTTGAAGTCAATTCTTTGCTTGCCTTTACTAACCACGTGCTGCTGCTGTTCTTCAGGCAGTTTGGGAGTGCGCTGATGGCATCAAACCTGACTCCACAGTCCCACCTGGGGGATGTCTGAGCCAAGTAACCAGCTAAAACTTGCTCTAAAGTAAGCTCTGAATTGCACAAGGAGGAGATTTAGGGGTCTTGGCACAAACCAACTCAACCTACTGACCTTCCCCTACAGCGCTGAGCTAATTCTTAACACAGGCATTGTGGCATTGAATTCCTACCAGAAACCCTTACAAGTAATCAAAAACTTCACTTTCCCTTCACAGCCTCACCAGAGTTACAAGGATACAGTTGCTATTACACAGCAGAAGTTTCATTCAGTTTTACTGCCCTGCAACATGAAGGTGTGAGTAGAAAAGGTCCTGTTAATGCCTGTTTAGGGTCCCATTACACCAGCTCTATCCCCAAAAGCCATGTGAGTAACAGGGAGGTCACACACAGGGACTTGTCTGAATGAAGAGCACTTGCAGGAGTTAAATGACTTGAGTTTACCACAACCAGCATTCAGGAATATTACCTTTTTATTTAATTACTTTTTAAAATGTTAATTAGCTCCAGTATGCAAAGTCACCAGAGAGCACAAAATTCTCATGCAAGCGGTTTTGCAGCCAGAAGAACCAATTTGGATCCCATTGGTTTCTGTTTCAAAAGTAATTATTCTGCAGCTTTATTGCAAATTGCTGCTTTGCAATAACGAAGCTGAGCATTTGCTCTTCTTTTCAAGTGCAGTTGTGAAAACAGAAGCAGAGAGAGGCCATTCACAGCTGCACAGCTCTTTTTGCTCACCATTTTGAGGGGTGCCTGGAATCCTACTCTTATAACCAGGTAGATCAAGGAAGGGTTTTTCTGTTCCCTCTTTGCTGACTCCTGCTCTTCCTGACAACAAAATGTTGCATTCCATGCCTGTATTTGTGTATTGAATGCAAACACAGACATCAAACTGCCTCTTACAGATTCAGATGTGAGATACCACCTGAAAAAAAACCATGAAACTAAGTATGGGTTTGACCAGATTTTTTTTTCGTTTTTAGCTTCAATATTGTAATCTCCCATGGAAACATAAGCCACCTTTTTCTATTTTACACTGGACAAATCAGGAAGCTGACTGCAGACTGGTTAATTCTTGCAAAAGGAGCTCATCTCCGGTCAGTATCTGTAGCTGTGATACCTTCCCTGGTGCTGATAGTTACTGAGAGTGAACTGATGCTGCTACCAAAAGGATTTATTTAGCCTCAACCTGCTCTCTGACACAGAGGTGCAAACCAGAAGCATTGTCCTGCCATGGATTCCACAGGATGGACATCTCTGCCTGAGAATAACTACTGCCCTGAAGAATTTTAAAATGTGGAGTGGGAGGATCTGAATCTTACCAGGCATAAGAAGAAAAAAAGACTCTAAAAATGGTCCTATAACCTGCTTTTGTTGCACATCTTGTGGAAATTATTTGATAATTTTTGTGAACTATTTTGTAAATTGCCTTAAATATATTATGATTGGCAAAATGCATTTACACTTTTTATTTTTTTTTTTTTTAGAGAAGACATAATTAAGCCAAAGAAATCACCTCAAGTAGAAAAGTCTGCATCTGAATCCTGAAAGCCTGTAAGACTATGTTTCTATGTCCATCATTTGGTAGAAACTCCAAAGGACTGTGCTCCCACATAATTAAGGTCTAACTGGGGATGTGAGGCCCTGGGAATTGCAGCAAAACCAGCAGAGATTTAAGGATAAGGAGAGCAAGGATATCTGCTGGGCCCAGGACAATAAGGACAATTCTGCCAGATGTATTTCACATATTCTGCTTGCCCAGGGTTGTCCAGGGGAGTTGTGGAGCCTCCATCCTTGGAGAGACTCACAAAAACCATCTGGATGTGGTCCTGGGCAACCAGTTCCAGGTGACCCTGCTTGAACTGGCCCAGTGACCCCCAGAGGTGCCTTCCAACCTCAATTCTTCTGTGCAATACATAGAAGGCAAAGGCCTTAATCAAACATATGCAAATATGCAGATTGCATACCATTACTTGGTTACAAATTACATCCACTGACTTTACCATCTCCAGTCTTCTTAGTAGACTTCACTTTTTCAGTTTGTTGAATTTTTAAACAGAAACCCGAGATGACAAAACAGCTCAGACAACAGGAACTAACAGAATACCCCATGTTCAGAATTAAAAAAAGCACAGAGGGTGGGATGAAATGTGACTACAAAACAAAAATAGAATGTTGCTACACTTGATGCCAATAGATGCCCAACTCCAACAATCTGGGCAATCATTCTATTATCACAGATAACAGTGTAGAGATAATAGTTGCCCAACTATGACTGCAGTTTGCTGCCAGTTGTGAACTACCAGTTACACTAAAAAAAAATAAATAAAAAGAAAAAAATTGAAAACTAATTAAGCTCAGCTGTACTAGAAAATATGGGTAATTCTGAGCATTATTTTCTGTCAGAACAGCACAATCTCATTCTGATTTTTAGATCCTGCAGGAAAACTGGTTGTGCTGATTTCAGAGTGCTGCAGAATGGCTACCATTTGGTCATTTTTTAATACTTAGCTACTGATAAAGCTTTCCAAAAAGAAAGAGCTTATAATTAAAACTGTGATAAGAGAAAAAGCATTTTCCTGAACTGGGATATTTGGGGAGACATAGGGAATGTGATCATTAATCAGCAATATTTCTAATGAATCTTCTTTTGAGTCATTTCCCTATGTTACTTTTATAACTTCACAAGTCCAGAAAAAGCCTCTTTGATGTTAAACTAGAGGAGAGCAAAAAATCTTTTTAATGCTGCTCTATTAAAAACTGTAAGTGCTGTACATTTCCCCTTGGAACTGTTAAGTTTTGGTTCCCTTCTCTCCATTACACTCCTTTGAAGGTACAAAGGGTTCACTGATGGATGGCAAAAACGATTAGAGGCACACCAAGATTTCCCCCTTAAGAAATGAGCAGGCTAAGATTGAGATGTTTATAGATGAGACAAATAAGAGAGGACACTGCAGAACTTTACACAGTCATGAATGTTGTAAAAAAGACAAATGGAGTGGAAGTGCTCCTATTTGTCACACCTCATAATAGAGGAAGAATGGTTACTTCAATAGTACTGAAATGCAACAGATAAAAGATGGGTTTTTTCCTCTCATAAACAACAGGTAGGAGTCAGGAGATTAGATTTTATTCCATTAAATTCTTTGAAGTGTCAGATTTGAAGTTGAAAATGAAAAACATGAACCTTCTGAAGTAATAGAAAATTAAATATTCTTCAGAGGAACTGAAAATTTGTCTTATATTTCCATTTTCATTTAGCAAGGGAAAAAAAGGAAAATTTTAAGACTGACCATGTTTCTGAACAAAATTTTAAATGTTTCACCCAGAAGAAGCTGAAGCATTTTCATGAGAGAACTTCTTACTTTGATTTTCCTGCTAAAATTGAAATTGGTACAGCATCATATACAAAACTTGACACAACTGATTTCTAGGTGAAATAGTTGACAACCATTTTTACTCTGAGCTAGGAAGAACTATTTCCACTACATATTTTTACATCAAAAAAAGAAATGTAAATGGAAGGGATATAGATTTTTGGATTAGTTAAAAAACAGTGGCTCTAGGCCAGGAAACAACGAGGCTTCTTAAATCTTTGGTAGCTGTGTCTGGTAATCAGACTAATTAGAACACTGAACTAAAACTGCTGGCTGTTATTTTAGTTTATGCACTCCTGAATTCACAGCTCCTACATGTTGTGCTAATGTTATTTTCTTCCCTAGAGAATGAGAATTCATTTTCTAGGATGAAAAAAGGTGCAAGACACAGTGCAAGCTGCTACCTGGTGAGAAGGAAGGTAAAAATATGTAAAGGGTTATTAAAATTCAAGCTATATAATTCATTCACTAAACCTATCTTTCCATGCTTATATCAAGTTTATTATTAAAATAAGAAAGTAACCATAAAGATAGAAAATGCAAAATAAGCTATGACAGCATGCAGATTCATAGTTTTTGACTGCATGAAATTTTTTGCCCTGAAAAATTCAGAACAAAATCAAAATGAATAATAATATACACATTCACATCTATTTCTTGTTTAGTGGAAAAACTAAACTTATTTAAAACTGCCCAAGCAAAATACTTTGTATTTTC
>VZTR01010322.1:0-13777 GCA_013400775.1 Chaetops frenatus | reverse complement strand
TGTTTTATCCTTACTTTGGGCACATTTCTACAGAATAATTTCACTCAGGGTGAAAACCACCTCCTGTCCCTTGCTGCAATCTCTCATTTTCATGTAAGGCTGATGCTTATTTAACCTCTGGCTTACAAGCCTGTTTACTATCAATATAATCTTGATTATTTCCATTTTATTTGTTGAGGAGATGAACAAGTGACAGCCATACCCAACGCTGTATTTCTGACACAGCCCAATATATCCCTGACGTGCTCTCGGCCTCCCTGGTTCTGCAGAAAAGCAATATTTAATTCCAACAGCAACCAGCCTGTCCTGCACACAAGAATTATTCACACTCAAGGGCCTGACCTCTCCTGTGTCAGAGCAAGCATCTCTGACTGCCATTTTCTTAACTGGTTCAGAAGAACTTCAATATTCAGAAATTACAAACAAAGGTTGTATGGAAATGACAATTCCACCTCATGGAAGGTTTAGGTGAAACCTGGGCCCAAGCTTGGGCATGGGGCTGCTCTCACCCAGCACAGATTCTCAGGCAACTCAAGGAAGGGCCAAGGATGATAAATAAAAGTATAATTCAAATTACCTTAACTCTTCCATCAGACAAGTTGCATCCAACTGGTTTTGGGCTGTTCCTTGACCTCTGGTGTCAGAATCCTTCAGCTGAGGCTCTGTAAATTGCTGTTTCCCAGTTCAAGCCAAGAGCAGCCCTGCAGTTAGTTGCAGTAATGAGTAATAACCCAGCTGTTTGTCATTCTCTGATAATTTCTTGTCTCTCATCTCTCAGCTTTTGCACAGCCCTGAGATGCCCCACCTGCCTTCCCCAAAGGGCAGTTTCTGATCACTCTAAAAGTTTGAGGTGCCCCAGTTTTTGGGCTATAAGTAGATTTCAGAAGAAGACAAAAGCACAAGTAGCTATGAGATTATAAACTTGTGGTCAGGTTTTAGCACTCACCTAAATTCTTAATGCTTCACAATAATAAGCTGCAGAAATGAAATTATTTACTACTCCAAAATAAGGTTTCCTTCCATTCCAGAAAAAAACTAACCATACAAACAAGGAGCTGAGTGTTTCAGCACAAACTCTGGGTATTTCAGGACACCAGAAAAGCTTTCCAGTTTCAGGTAGCCCCAACTGTGTGCTTCTCAAGTCCCTAAAACTGCACAGAAAATTGCAGGAAGTTTCACAGTAGAGTTTGATGCAACTTCTCAAAAGTTAGGCATAATTAAGGTCTTAGGCAACTTTATCAAATTTAATCAGTGCTTGGATAATTTTCTGTTTTCTTTTTCAAAACCATGGTGGATGTGTTTGCAAAGCAACAGTTGCAGTTTTGCCAGAAGTAACTAAGTCCAATAGAGAGGGTGATTGCTCAATTCACAGAGTGAATTTATTTGACTTACATTATGCAGAAGGTCAGACCAAATCTTCAAAGAGGTTTCTTTTTCTCTACAAAAATCAATAATTCTATTGGCCTCTGAGGCAAACAATAAATGTGTCTGAGAAAGGCAAACACCTCTTTAACTTTTGAATTATTTATTTTAAAAATATTCTATCTTCATGTGGATGCCTCTGTGAGGCTTTTAATGTGCAGTTTCTGATGATGTATATTAGAAAAGGGGAAAGAAACATGAAACAGTTGGGGAAAACTGCAATTTTGAGACCTTTCACAAGAAAATCCCTAAAACAATAATAGCGATAATAATATTAATAAAGAAAAACAACCCTGTGAAAGTGCTTGCATATTTCTTTTCGAGGAGGTAATAAGTTGTTAGTCCCCTAATCAACTGTCAGATTTTAATTTAACCCTCAGAGCTGATATCGTAAAACGCTGCAATAAGGGTGCTGAAATCTGAATGAATTGAATTCCAGGTATTGAATGAATACCTGGAAGCAGAGGTCAAAGTAAGATATACTGGATTAAGTAACAAAATCAACAGAGGGCTATTCCTACTGCATGTTAAAGGTACTTTTGTTTATACAGGATGCCCAATGTCTTCCTTTTTTCCCTAACAGAAAGGATTGTAGAATTTCCTTCAGCAATTCAATTCAAACCCAGCTTGTTAAGGCAGGCACAGAGCCATAATTACACCCTGTGCTGCTGCTTATTGTGCTGCAGCTGATTTCTGCTGGATAAATTCATGTCAGACAACCTGCAGCACACCCAATTAACGTTCAAAAGACAGAACAAGAATATTTAGTCATCAAACACATTCAGAAACAGTCCAGTGCACCAGCTTGGTGCACTGGACTTTACTTTTAATGTTAAAATTCCTTTCTTGCCTTCTCTTGTTCTCTCTTATCACTACGCGGACCAAGCCTGACGAAGTCTGATAAATTCTAAAATGTAAAATATTACAAATATTATTTTCTCAGCTATATTGTATTTCCCAAGTCTTCTATGGCAAAGAAGGAACACAGTCCCCCAGGAGCCCTTTCTGGTGAGATGAGCACACTGCATGTCTGGTACTCAACCATCATTTCAACAGTGATAAGTGACACAACTGTGATCCTTTTTTCCTCTGAGTTCTGAAGTGAAGGTCCTAAAGAAAGCTTGTCATGGACAGTGCTCAGAAACTCCAGCAGCATCCCAGGCTGATCCCAGACTGACCTTGCTCTCGTATCAAGACCTAAAGTTCTAAACTTCTGTCCCTTTACAGATGCCCTGGGGCATTCTCAAAGAGAGAATTCAGTGGAATAGGTATAAAATGTTAGGATCTCATTTATTTGTTACTGAGTTCAAGACTCATTAAGAATGCCAATTCCACCTCAGCAGATTTACATTTACAGAATTAATGTGAGCTTGTGGTGTTTGTTTTGAAAACACACATAATAATGCAATACATGGGCATTTGAACCTTACTCCAGTCCAAGACTTGCATTTTGACTTTTATTTTCCCCAGCAGACCTGTTTTCCTATCTGTGGTCAGCCTTCCCTTAATTCCATGTCTTCCATGGTGATTTATGATGCCTGCTAATGAGATCAAGAAAATAAACACTGGGGAGCTTGATTAGAGATGGTATCTGAGCTCAGCCTCAGAATGCTCTGATGTTCACAGGACCCTGCTCTAGTGCTCTTCAACTTCTGCTGTTATGAATGTAAATTCAGATTAATGCCCTGTACCTGACTCTTCTTTTTTTCTTCATTTTAACCAAAGGAAAACAAAGAGGGGAAAAACAAAACAAGGGCTCCTCCATCCCACTAAAAGCTACAGGTCTGGAGTTCTTGGCAGCACTGCACCCATCATCAACAAGCTGCTGGCAGTGGATTCCTTCCTTCTTTTTGGATTTTAAACAAGCTGATGAACCTTCTGCCTCACAACGGCTGATTTTTTGATCTACAGATTGTCAGAAATGCTCTGATATTTCACATTTCAGATCTAGCAAATTTTAAAGGCTAATTTATAAATCTCGCTGTGTTAATGTATGGTGTGGATGTTAATGGAAAATTAACTCAGATTGAGTGGCTCAGTTTACAGAGAGGCTGCTTAGCACAGGCAATACTGTAAAAAATCTGAAAAAATCTTTTAAACCCAGGCTCAATTATTTGTTCTATCACATATTCTCATGTTCTTTTCAAGGGTCTTGTAAAGATGGATTCGATACCAGTTTTGGACATCCTATATTATCACACTTAAATCATATTTGATGATGCTATCTTATGGTTCAAAATGTCAGCCTGTATTTTTAAATTTAAAAAAAAACCAAAACAAAAAACAAACAAACAACAACAACAAAAACACCAACCCAAACAGAACCTAAATAAAACAAAAAACCAAACAAACCTCCCAAAACTAAACAAACAAACAAAGAAAAGTCATTTGAACTGTGGAAAAACACCCCCAAACTATGTAAAATTATGTAAGCAAAGCATTGTGTAGATGGAGCTGCAGAGAGCCTCTGCAGCCAGTTTAAGAGAGCTGTGGTGAAATGCAGGACCTTCCAGAATATTACATATATTATATAACATATCATTTCAGAACATTTTTTGGTTCCTATGCATCACAGCTGGGCTACAGCAAAAGCATGGATCCCTGTCAGGGTTTTTTTTATTATTTATTTTATTTAACATGAACTTTTTAAATTTTAATTTTGTGACTTAGACAGATGGCACTGTGGTGACTGGAATCAGAGTGTAACTTCAATTTTTGTTTCCAATAAAAGAAATGGTGATTTTTACTTTCAGGACTAGAAAAAAGAGCATTTGGATGTGACTGTGTGTCTCAGAGATTCCTAATAAGCACAATGTACAGCCCTAAATAAATGTACAATGAGTTCCTGCCTCAATCCAGCCCTGGGAGTTCATCTGAATCCCCCTGTCTCAACACTAAGCCTCAGGAACTGGGATGAATGGGTCTGCTAGTACAATATATCTCCTCAAAATCTTCAATAAGTAGCTTCTTTTAGGATTTAAAGTTCACAGTCTGTCTTCTGGGTGGACTCTGAGAGAGAATTATATCTTTTTTCCTATTTCAATCTCTTATTTCCTATAATGGAAAGTTTGTGCTAAAGCTGCTATCCAGAGACTAAGGAATTGAAGTCACACACAAAGTGCAACATTTTGTAATTTGTTCCCTTGACAAAAAAGAATTGTCACTATCTTCCATTTCAGACCACAAATGATTGTTTCATTCATTCACATTGTGGTCCAGTTTGATCTTCCTTGGGCTTAAGAACATAGTTAACAGAAAGTAAATTAGAAGGGAGTATATTTTATACATTGCTGACTGAGATGTTCTTATATGATCATGTGAATCCAGCTAAAAATAATAAGATTAGGCTCAAGTGACTGACTAGGTCAAAGAGTACACTTACTTTATTTTCTATTTCTGCTATAATAATGGGATGGGCTGAGAAAACCTGAAATTAAAAAAAAAAAAAAAAAATTAAAAGCATACCATGTTAATCACCAAAGCCTCGGAGTAACCCCCAGGGCTGATTAGCTTTCAGTCACTTTCCCTATCATTTGACTGCTTCTAATAAGATTAAACCAGGCTTTTTAACTTCTCATCATCATTCAAAAGGTCCTATTGACTATTCACCTCTCTCACACTGTAATTCAACAGTGAGTTGTGGACCCAGCTTCAGATAAATCTCACCAGCCCCATCTGAGCCACGTACAAGCAGTGAATTATTGCAAACTGCACCAGTGGTCATATTACTGTCACTTGTTAGGACCAGCTCTAATCTCTTAGGCCTGTGAAGTCACTACTTGTCTAGTTCATGACTGAACAGTCATTCTAATGAATGAGAATAGTTTTTTTAAATATGCAAAACCCAGAAATTACTGTTTCCTCTCCCTTAACCTCATCATACCAAAATCAGCATTTGCTTATTTCTGACTGACTCAAGCAGAGCACCTTGGATGTCAGTGACTAGAACAGAAAATCATCCAGGCTCTGTTTGGCTCCTGGTTCCTGTGATGAAGATAATTCTGCTTTCACAGCTCAGTGAGTGGCATTTCTACCAATGTCCCTCTAAACCATCGTGGTATGGTCACTTCACTGATTTGACATTCCCAATATTTTTCTTGTGTAACCTTTTGGGTGCAGCACATACTTGTGTCCTTTAAGTTCATATGGGAGACTACTGAAATCATCTGCAGCTCACTTTTTGTTGTTAATTCCTCCTATTCCTTAATAGCAATGATTGCTATTACCTAATCCTACCCAAGCAGGGTCTCAGAAAGCGAGATGTGACTCCCAGACTGAAGGGATTAGATTGACTGAATGCTTCCAGAAGAGGCTGTACCACAACCTGAATGAAAGCAAACCCTGAAGGGAGCCAGGGCATCTTGTCAAGGTTCCTGACGTGGCAAACACTGCACTCCTCAGCAGCTGTGTGGGAGAAGAAGGTGCACATCACCAACTGGGGCCTGTTTAAATTCATAGAAAAGCTGATTTGTGTTAATTAGCCATTGGCTGCAGAGCCCTGAGGAAATGCCCCATCTCCTGCCTCAGAGGAACTGCTCACATGCTCTTTATATCCCATAAAGGTCACAGACCCTGGATGGTTTTGAGCTGGGCAAACTCCTTCAGTGCCAGCACCTTTACAGGATGAAGTGCAGCTGTGCTGTACATACCAAAATTAGCTTAAAAAAGCACTTTCAGAAATGCTTGAAAGGGATGAGAGAGAATCCCAAACATTTCTAATCATTCACACCTAAGCAAAAAATGACTACAGCTCTACAACTATAGAGTGTTTTACCAAGAATTAAGCACTACTCTTCTTCAATCTCTCTATTGTATTGAAAATTGCCCTTTTCCATGTTAGTATAAATTGTCTTTACTAAAAAATTTTTTAAAAAATTAAAAATAAAATTAATCTTCTTTTAGGGCTTTTATAACAAACAAATCAAGCCCTTTACCCACATGTTTGCCTAAAAAACAACTGAGCAGTAAATGAATATGCTCAACAACAACAAAGAAATCCACAGCCTAACAACCCCAAACCTGATATTCCTCCACAGGACATCAGACTCATTAATCCCTGAAACATAATTAAAGCTTTCAGGGCAGATGATTAACAGCTGTATCAAACAACCTGTTGGACCCCTGTATATCAGCTAAGAAGAATTTTGTGTCTTCTCTTAATCTTGCCAAGCACTTGCTAGATAAGCACAGGGTATTAGATTCACCTGTTACTACTTTTGTAATTCATGATGTTATCGAAATTGTTTTCTCCTAGGAAAGCACCTGCATGAGACAGTTTTATATCCCATTTCTTCAGGCTTTTTATTGTTTTATTTTATTTTTTGTCCTGAGCATCTGCTTAGGATATTCATTCACTCTCACAAAATAGGTAACTTCTCTATTATTGCTTGGTTTTTCAACACCATTCTTAAGAACAGAGAAGGCAATTTATAGTCTCATTATATCTGATATTAATATTCTTACTACATGTCACACTGGGCACAAAAGAGAAAGGAGAACATTTAGCTTATCACAAATCCATCCTTGAGAAAATAGTTTTGACCTAATGATATCCAAGATGAAAAAAGAAAAGTAGCATTAAATACAAAAAGAGGCAACTTTACTACCACCACCTACTCTGCTGGGGTGGGCATAACCTTGTTCACATTTCTGAACAACTATAATAAATATAACTTCATTTATTCACTTGTGTATCTCAGTCACTGCCTGTCTGGAAAATAAAGTAGCATGGTTCTGTTGGGTGCCCACCTCTAGTTTTAAAAATATATTGGGCTTTTTAAACTTGTGTGAATTTTATAAATATTTTGGCTCTGTGTTGACCAGGGCTGTATTTAATAATACATTTAAAAAGAAATGCTAACAAATGCAAAACCATCTCAGCTTTTCCTTCTCTTCTATCCCTGTGAGAGGGGATCTGGAGCTGCACACCGTGACCTCAACCATCCAAAGGAAGATTTTCATCACCCCTCAGGCTCAGTGCATCAAACAATTACAAACTGCTCAGCCTCTGCCCATGGGTGCTGCCTGCTGGTACCCACAGAGCACAGGAACAGCCCTGGCTGCACAAGGGCTGGGCCAAACACTTCCCCTGCTCCCAGGTCTGCTGGAACTCTGCCAATTTCCCAGATTTAGGCAGAAAAGACCCCAAAGCAGGAAGGATGAAGAGCTCCCAGCTCTGGTGAGCACGTGCTACATCAGCAGCTCCAAGGTACCTCTTGGGTAAAGGCTGAGGCCCCATCACACTCAGCAGGGCACAGAACAGCTTCACCTCATGGCTTTCTTAGGAGGAGAACTTTTAATAGAAGGCCATGGAGGCACTGGAATGCACAGCAGAATAAATACATGTATTTTCACATATACATAACATCAGCCCAGATCCCCATGGCTCATCTCTGGATGAGGATCTAATCGAGGATTTTTTATTTTGAGCCAGCAGCAGAAAACTGGCAGCCACTCTGGAGGCAGCATTCTTTTGCTTCACTTTGTAAGACATAAAAATGGCCTTTCTTATTTCATATTCTAATACTGTTCTGCAGTAGCTCTACCCCCAATCCCAGTGGGGATGTATTCAGCAATTATACCACGGATTTGAAAGTGCATCCATTTGTGTGCCTAGGAGTATCACTGCACTATTGTTAACCACGGCTGTGCAAAAATCCAGGGTCTTTTTTGTTAGTCAAAAGCATTTACTTTATGCACCAAGCAGCTTTTCTATTGCTCTTTTTTCACTGCTTCTATGAGTGAAACTTCTTAAATCTGTAGGGTTTGTATCCTGTAAAGTACAGTATGATAGAGAGCATGGCAAACCATCAATAGTTATAATAGAAATACACCAAAATATAAATAAAAATACACAAAAATGTCAATTCCTGATTTAAAATTATTATGAGCTGGGGAACATAGGTAAGTAGAACACAGCAACTGGAAGTGCAGGGTTATTCCTGCAGTGTTTACTTTCATGGATACCACACAGTGTTCCTTGTACTCTACAGCAAAATATAACATGCAACCACAATAAAATGCTACTGCAATATTAGAGCTTTCCAAAGAAGGTCAAGCACAAATGCCTTCTACCCAAAACAGATGGTTTTAATTATTAATCCTTATTCTGTGTTAAATATTTTAAAAACTATGGAGCTGGTGGAAAGTGTTATCTTACTGGTCTGGGTTCTGGGTTTGTTTGGGGTTTTTTTAAAATATTAGAAGAGTACAGCTCTAAAATAGCCACAAATGCTAACCAGTGTTACTGCTTCTGAGAGAACACTGGGGTTTTTTGTCTTTGAGACAAAGGTTTAAAAAATTATGAAATTTTAGCTGCATTTTCTTCTTGTTCCAGGGATGGTTTCCCTGAACTGAGCAGAGTGCTCAGTATCACTCCTACCCAAGGGAAGACTTGTCACGCAACCAATTAAAAACCCAAAAGCTTTTAATTTCTCCTGCAACTGCAGCCATTCCCTGCAACCCTGAATGCAAAATAAAGGTGTGATCAGCATCCTGCCAAGCAGCCAAGGTCTGTTCTGCTGCCCCTCAAGATGCTGTAGGATAAATGGTCATTATCTCTGGCTGAAGGATTTTGACTCTGCTAAAAGCTCACCAGGGCCACCTGGAAGGCAGCACATCCACAATTATCCTGTTGGGATGGGAAAGGAAACAACCCATATCTGCTGCCAGCAAAACTGCAGAATGCAGCTCATTTTCTGGCACCACCAGGAGGGGTGGAAATTCTGGAGCACAGCCTTAGGTGCAAAGCTTTGCTTCCCTGGGAGGTGTCACACCTATGGAACACAGAGTAATGCACCTGTGTGTCCCGAAATATTGCAGCTTCTTGCTGTTTATAAAATGAAAATGTTAATCATGACCTATCCTGCCCACTCTGATTGGTGTAACAGAGTTGCAGAGACAAAAACATCTTTATCCTCTCGCCTTCATCTCCTCTGCCTCCAAAATGGAGAGAGAAAATACCTTTTATTTCTGCAAGGATGAGGACTGTCCCCATACCTGCTGCACCCTCCTTTCCTCAGGAAGCAGTAAAAATGATGGTCACAGCCTTGCTCTAAGCATATGCTCTGTTATTAGGGGAATATGAATGCCTAAGCATTATTTTAACTTGCAAATGAGAGGATATAAAATTCTGCAAAATGAATCAGTGAGGATGGAGAGGACAGAGAAGTCACTGTGAAACTCAGTGTTACACACAAAAGTACAGACAGCTGAAGAATGCCACAACTGGGAACCATTACTGTTGTTTTACTACCAGTAGTGATGATTTTTCATGGTAAAGGCATCACAAAGCTCTGTGCTCTCCCTGCTAAGGGTTTTTAAATGCAGAATATTTACAGGGAGCAGAACAAATGCTACAGGAAGAGGAAAGAGCTACAAAGAGCCTTGCTTTTAGTGAGGTTCCATTGAAAACAGACTCTTTATTGCTCCATAAAACTTGGGACTCATTAGTTACACCCTGCCAGTGTTGATGAAAATATAGTCTGATCATTTCTTTGGGAAATGTGCATTAATCTGAGAGACAGCACCACATCTCTGAGTGAAAGCCTGACAGTGGCAGGAGGAAAACAGCTCCTAAAAACCACAACTCCAGGTGACAGAGTTATCTCACAGCCTAAATCTTGTCAGCAGCAAAGGAGACGCTGCAATTACTGCAAAGCAAACAAAGACAACTTTTAAGCCACGGAAGTTAACATGGCTATAAAAGTCAATATATTTACAAAGGGGAGAAGCAGAAAGAGATACAAAGGAAAGCCAGAGGGAGTATCAAACAAATTACACTTCAATTTTTATCCTGATGGTGATCAGTTACAGGAACACTGGGGTTATTTAAAGCTCTAAATACTGCTGTCACTTCCAATTGCCCTGACACATCCAGATTATACTCAATAAAATATTTTCCATGCCTGACTATTTCAGTTTAAGCTTGCTGCACGGTTAGAACAAGCTGCTCCTTGGCTCCATATGCTTTATTTCACTGCAGATTTCTACTGTAGCTCTGCATAACATTTTTCCCAAAACATTGGCATTACATATTCCAGAAAGGGACAGAATTAATGTGAGAAATCTTTTGTTGCCACTGTGTTGAGGGAAAAAAAACGAATTGATGAAAGGTTTGTTTATCTAACCCAGCATGACCAAAAGAATTGAGCATAAGTAAGCTAGCAGAAATCAGGAAAAAAGAAATCATGTTGGATGTGAGCCAATTACCCTTATTTTGAAAGTATACAGATGTCTGAAAAGTTACAGATGTATTTTCATTTAATCCACGTTTTAAATTTTATTTTAGAAGTAAAGTATTAGAAGCTGTTTATTTTGAGTAGGTTAAAATGCAGTAACACAAATTTTTACTCATTTCTCAAGTAGCTTTTAGCTTTGGAACTTAGCAGCTTGGTGGGTATGGCAGCTGGATGGGAAAAGGGTACCACTAAGGATAGGGAAAGATAACCTCAGGGGCAGAGCAGCATCCCTTTCAAAATTATCAAATAGTAACATTTTAGAAAAATGAGAGAACTTAGCAGCTCTTTCTGTGGTCATTCACTTAATTCCTACATGATTTTTGATGTTACTTTAAAGATAACAACCAGACATTTCCCAAACGATGAAGTTTATTCTCTCCCTCTCTTTTTCACCTTCTCTGAGATGTGGTGTTATTTAGGACACAATTCTAGAACTATTAAAAAACACCCCTGAATGTGCTGGTGAACTTCAGTGACATAAGGAAGGCTTCACGACATCACCAGATAAAATTTAATTTTCTTACTTGTCAAGGCATTTTCCTACATCAACTTTATTAATAACAGTCATGTTAATTTTATGCTTTACCTGCTTTATTTTTAGAGTCATGCAAAACTAAAGTATTTGAGGAGAACATTTTTTACTATTAATTGTGAGGGCAAAACAAATGTTCCTGTTCACACTGGTTGAATTTCATATTCATTTTTGTTGCACAGAAACCTTAGTGCACTGCCAGAGTATGGAGAAAAACAACAAATTATTTATCCACTGTGTTTGTTCACACTTCTTTTGCTGCCTTTCTTCTGACTCACAGGCAGGTAGCTTGGTATTTTTTTGGTTTTTTGGAGGGGAGGGTGTGGCTGAACAGAAATCTTTTTGTTCCAACTATGACCACTGTCTCCAGCATGTTTTAATACACAAAATTAGAGTGCTGTAACTATTTTACTGTGTTTTACAAATATCTTAGTGCAGAAGCATGAAACACCTCTTCTACTAATAATCTATTTCTAATGGAATTCTGCTCACCAGTTGATTGCAGGTGCTGATGTCCTGCTGAAAAGAAAACAACTCTGCAACACCAAGAGAAACTGCAGCATCAGACACCAGAGCATCCTCAGGAGAGGGAATGACAGCAAATCCCAGCTGCAGAAATTCCTCAGGCAGCACTGACACACCACAGTCCACCTGTGAGCCAGGGAACAGCAGCACCGTTTCCCTTATTCCACTGTGTGCATCATTTCCATCAGGTATCTTTATACAGCCACATGTATACAAATATTGAAAAAAAAACCCTCTTTGTATGAATTTTGTGTGTATTTTATACTTCTCAGATACTGACACACTGCTTTGTCATTAACTGCTACCTCAGGACATGCTGATAGAAAAATGGATGCCATAAGATTATTTAGCTCTCTGATAACAAGTCACAGGCCACTCAATGTACACTTTTGATTATTTTGTTCAAAAGAATAAATGAGGAACCCCAGATATAAATATTCACTTTAGGTAAGATCACAAATGCTTTTTTTGCTGGCTTTTCTAACCAAGCTGCAAGCAGAAACAGCTCCAAATTATATTTCTGATCATGCTAAGTGAGTTTTCACTCCATAGGTGAATACCAGAAGCAGGATATTGCTCTTTGCTACTTTTTGGTTCAACTGGTTGAATTTCCTGGGATTGTTTTTCTTAGACATACAGAAAATCATTTTTATCTTCTAATACCTCCACACAGAGAAATCCATGCTATTCATGCTCAAAATCAGTACCAAAACATCTTAGCAGTAAACTGTCTGGACCAACATAGTTTAGACAGGCATGATTCTGATAGTTGTGATGCTAAACTGACTTTGGGGTACTAAACTTACTTTGGGGTGCATCCCAAAAAGTTAACTCCTTGAGAACTGAAGTTCATGCAAGAATACAGGACACTACACCATGGTACTTTGAATATTTTCAGGAGGACTCTGTGGTTGTGTCACAGTGAAATGTGCCTGCTAACGTGTTGCTTTAATGGCTCTAATTAAGTGTATATCGATCTATACATTGCCAAATTATCTTCCTACCTACATTATGGCTGTAAAATTAAAAAACCATTACAGCTCATTACATGTGAGAGCACCTGCTTTTAAAATAAAGATTTCATGCTAAATGAGGGGTTGTGCCAATTACCATCCACTTTTTTTGTTTGTTTTTTATTAAAAACCCAGCTTATCCCTTAACTACACCAACTTCTTCCCTGCAGATTTTAATTGATGGTTCCATCCTCTAATTACCTGACTTCAGTAGAGTCCGGGGGCTGAACTTGTAATATCATTTCAGTATTTGTATTTAATTAGCCCAATTATTGGCAATTGACCTCCACTCAGCAGCTTCTAAATCAGATGTAGTTGCTTCCCTTGTGGGGCTGGCTGATCAGGCGAGAAGCTGAGAGCCTTTTGTTGCCTCCCTCCATCCTCAGCCCTGGATCCTGAGCAGGGAGGGTCCCTCTGTGCTCTCCCCATCCTTCCTGGCAAGAGGCTCCAGCCCTTGTTAGGGAGGGCGTTTCCCCCTGACTCTGCCTCTCTGCCGATCCATTTGTCAGATCAGAGGCCCCTCTTTGGGGAGAGCCGCTGTGACAGAGTTCAGCCAGGCTCACCTGCCTCAGAAATCAGACAGAACTCAAGGACAGGGCTGAGGATTGTCTGCTGCTCGAGGGGGAATAGAACTGCCCTCTGATACAATCTTCTGCCAGGTTTTTCTATGCCACCCCCTCTCTCACCCACAATATTTGATTATTTAGGAAAGTTTGGGGGAAAAAAACCCAAACCAACTCAGAAAACGGGTTTATAAACAAGGTCTATCTAGAGCACTGTAAGACTGGCAAGTGAAATCAATCACAGCAGTCTTCAACCAGCATAAACTTAGGAAATATTAAAGGCTTATCAGCCTCTGCTGTAAGGTATCAGCAGTGATAGATCTACAATTATATCATAAAGGACATAAAATTATTATATTAATGAAAGAAAGCCTGAACTGTATTGACACAGGGTTTGAATGCCTCATTTTCAAAAAGCCAAATGACCCAAACATGGATAATAAGACATATTTTAGGGTACACTGTTGTGGTGTGGTTTCTAGT
>VZTR01010318.1:56247-71647 GCA_013400775.1 Chaetops frenatus | reverse complement strand
CAAAAAAAATTTTTTTTTTTAACTGATATTTAGGTGTAGGTTAGGTGGTGGGCTGCGGGGAAGGCTTTCCTTCTGCGACAGGAGTCAGTACTCCTGCTGCCCCACCTTCTCCCACTCCTTCCCCTGAGAAGTGGTGTAACCTCTGGAACCCGTCTGCCAAGGAGCAGCCCAACTGCCCAACGACCACAAACTGCCCAACTGCCCAACGGCTGCCCTGCTGTGCCTGTCAGCCCGTGGCCCCTCTGCTTCCACAGAAAGGGCTGTGCTTGCTTTGGTGTTGACAAAGTTCCTGACTTCAGCAGAAATGGCTCAGCATGGAGTGTAGGAAGGTACTTGTGGTCTTTCAAATGAAGAGGAGAGCTATCCTCTACACATTGAATGTTTAAGATAATTGTAAGCACTGTGTTATTTTAAGATTACTAAATAGTCTTCTAATTGCTCAAGTGAGAAGGGTTTTTCATCTGTTCTTTCACCTAGAATAAAACTGACAGAGAGAAGGAGGAGGAGTTTTTAGTGCTAAATACTCCTCCAACTCCTGAGACACCTTCTACTGTAGCTGTGGCAGACTGCAGTAGCCATCAATCCACTCTCACTGTCTCTGGGAATCTGCCACCAAATCAAGAAGAGATACGAAGCATCACAAGTGAAACAGATGGCACAGCAGAGGCACAGAATGCTGATGGTCAGCTGCAAGATCTCCAGTCTGAGCAAAATATTTCTTCGAAAGGTTTTGATGCCAGTGTCAGCTCCAGTAGTGGTAATCAATCACAGCCAGAGCATGCTGAAAATGGTAAAGAAAAGGGTAAAAAGAGCTGTCTTCAACCTAAGCAACTCTCATTTTACCATTGCAGATGTATCTTCATTCAGTTATTTTTTTGCTGCTGGAAAGTGGATATTTGTAGGAGATAGTAGCCTACTGTCTGCTTCAAATATATGGAAACGGTGTAATCATCTAATGAATAAAATATAACTGCCAGGAAGTTTCTTGGCTTTTTGTTAGTAATTATGATGGTTTCAATGAGGAAAAAAGTATATAACATTGATATTTATAATGGACCTGACAAGAAAGGCCCAGAACAAGCTGTAATACATTGTGTAAGGAATATTTTTTGTAGCAAGACAAAAACATTTTGAGTGCCCTGCTTACAAGTAGAAGATGCTATTTCTTGTGTAAAACTTGATTCTCTGTAAGCTATTTAAGTTGGGGGAGAAAGTGCCTGTTATTGTGTGTTTGAACAACCATTGCCCCTTGTGAAGTTAATGTTCTGAAAAATGGAGGTCAAGCTGATATCAAACATTGACTTTCTCAGCTGGGTTTCACACTCAGATGTGATTTTGAGATTCATGCTGACACTAGAGAATAGAGGATAATAAACACAGCCAGCATTGGTGCACATGGTGTCAGTGTACTGGTGCCTGCTTTTTAACTGTTAGCAAGGCTGGATCCAAAAACGTTTTCGTGAAAATGACTGGGTCTTTTGCAGTTTATCAAAAATACATCTGCTTTCACTGTGCTGTAGTGCCTAAAACGTTTTTAACACTAAGGAAGAAAATACATATCTGACTATACTCCTGAGATGACAGAATTGTTTTTTTCATTGCAACAGATTTCAGTTAACAATTAACTGTATTTCCTCAAAATGCCCCTAACGTGTATTACTATCATCATTCATTTGGAAGTGTTGTTTTAAAAGAATGCAACAAAATGCATTTCCTTCAACAAAGGTGGGAGTTTGGAAGATGTTGATAGGCAGCCCTCAATAAATATACTTTTATTGCTTTGTTAATCACAAATGTACATACTTTGAGAAAAACATACAGAACTGCAGGCTTGTGCTNTTTTTTTTTTTTTGGGGGGGTTTTTGTTTGTTTGTTTGTTTGTTTGTTGTTTTTGTTATTTCTGTTACTTTCTACTTTTGGGGCTCTTTTTCCTCCTTTATAGTGTTTAGAGGCCAAAAAATACTTCAAGATGCTCAGAAAAGAGGCAGCTCCTCCAAAAAGCAAAAAACAAGCCTCAAAACATCTGTGAACATCAAAAAGAAGAATAAAAGTAGTAAGTACAGCATCTCAGTGTGAAATAAAATATGTGAAAGTACCATGTCATTTGTTTGAAATGAATATTAAAAAAGGTGAACAGGATCTAGGTCTTAATAATCAGGCTTGCAAAGTCTTAAAGGCTACATAGCTCCATAACTAGAAAGATATGGATAGTTTTGGCACCTACATGAACACATTACAGTGCCTCTCTGCCTTATTTTCTGATGCAGGCAATTTATTTATGGCTGTGATTCTAAAGCAATAAATGCACTGCTGTCGTGATCCAGTTGGAGAGTAGAGTGGACTGTGGCTATACGAACCTTGAGCAGCTGGATCCTATCCAAGAATCTCCTTCCAGGAAGTGTGTCCCTACCCTACCTCCTTATGTTCATGCACACATGCTTTCAGTTAAATACTTGCCAGTTTTTGGGGTGGATTGTGGAGCCACAGTCTGCTACTGTTATCAGCCTTCTAGGTTCATAGGACTTTGGTTCCCATAAATCCACAGAACAGATCTGAGACTACATGCACAACAACTAACTGGCCAGTGTTTCCTGTGCAAGGTTTCCCTTTTCCAGCATGCCAGACTTAGAAGGGCCCCATTACAGACCTGGTTTGTGGTCCTGTACCTGGGCACCCGTGGTGCAGAAAACTGTGTGCCAAGCTGCTACCCCAGGATGGATTCTGTCATGTTAGAGTGAGACAGCTCCTGGTAAGCTTTGGCTGGGAAAGTTGCTTTGTTTTGTAACAATCTACCTTCCTATAGGAAAATGTGGGCAAAGTGGAGAGAGGGAGTCTGATCTAAAAGAACACGATAATCATATGCCCAAAGATTGCAAGTGGAGCTTTCAAGTGTGTAAGTATTGCCTCTTGTGGTCTTGTGATACAATATAAGAAGACTTTTGGAATTTTCTGGTTTTGAGGGTTTTTTCTTCTAAAATCACTCCCTCCTCAGTTTGCTTAATTTTGTCATAGATCCTGATTGGTTTTGTTTCTTGCTGCTTTACTCCTTTTTTCTCTGTTTCTTGTTCAGCCTCTTAGATTATTGATTTTTAAATCTTCCTCTTCCATTCTGCCTTAATGAACAGGACTTGTTTAGTGTTTCTTATAAGAAGTTTCAGTGTGTTTGTGTTAGTCAAGCAGCTGCTGTTTCTCAGCTTTGCTGCCAGCTACCTCAAAGAACATCACTGAGATTTGAGTACCTCCCCCTTCATCAAAATTCAGAAGCCTTGGGAAATGCTGCAATGTAATAATTAACAGAAATCATTTAACTTGCAGCTGACTTACAAAATTTGAGTAGCACTGAGCGCATAACAGTTCTCCAAGCAAAAATGCAGGAAATCAGGAAACGTTATCTGTCATTGAAAGCTGAGTTGGCTGCGATAGACCGGAGAAAGCGCTTAAAGAAAAGGAAAGAGGAGGAAAGTAAGTGCTGGAACTAATATCTACTTTTAGAGGGCTAAATTACATGCCATGTTACTAAGGTTTTAACAAGAGTTGGGTAATCTTTAGTGAGGTTAGTGCTGTTAGGAGTGTGTTTATGCTTGCTTTTTTTCTGAAAACACAGGTAACCGTTATTTTATGATCTTTAGAAGATTCAGATCAGGTACGTAATAATGATGTAAGGGGAAAAATATTAACAAGGCAGTCAATCTAGTTAATTCTGCTATGGCAGAACTATTTTATACAAGAAACAATATACAGAAAATAAAATTTCCTAAGCAGCGAAAAAAGCACAGTTACAAATAACTTCTAACTTTTCATCAAATTATAGATACATTTCCTGTAGCATTGCCTGTGTGCCTACTTAGTGCTTTCCATTTAGGATTTGGGATTTATTTCAAGAGTGAAAGGGAGACAATCAATAAAATGTCTCATTTTTCTGAAGCTGCCACACGTATTGCTGCAGGAAATGTTTTAGTGTGCCTTCTGCTAGGAGTGTTAGAAGGATAATTTTCTCTATGTCTTGCTCATGTATACATTTAAGAGTTCACTGAGTACTGGAAGAAAGACTGAAATGACAGTAAGATTTTATGGCGGCAGCCATTGCATGGGAACTGTAGTTGCTACTTGGTTGCCAGAGCAGGTGTAGATTCAGTGCTGGGACAAGATCCTATCTGTGTCGACTCCCAGAGGAAATAAAGAGACTTGCTGCTGGGTCATGAATGAGCTCTGGTGTCCTCTGGCTGGGCTCTTGATCTGCATGGCTGGTCAACCAGGGCTCCAAGGGGAAACAACACCAAAAGTAGGGAAAGGAGGCTTTTTTTTTTTTTTTTCTTCAGTTAGATGCTGAAGTCAGTATATATGTCCTTGTTTTGGCCAGGACAGTGTTAATTTTTTTGCAGTAGCCAGGAGAAAGCGTGGCTAGGTTATTTCATTCCTCCTCACAAGGGAAAGGGACTCTGTTCTGGAGAGAAAGAGTTCTTCTGGTCAAGAAAATGTGGCAGAGGGAGCTGTCTAATATTGTCTATTATCTGGGGGGTTTTTTTCCACGTGAACTCTTTCTTTTCTTGTATCCTCAGACAATAGAATTGTTGCTGTTACCACTTGGTTTTGTATCTCATTGCTGTTTCATGCAAGTGGTTCTTATCTTAACCAATGACCTTTACTTTTCCTGCCTCCAATTCTCTCTGGCACACTGCAGCAGGGTGGGGAAGCAAGAGAGAGCAGTGTGTAATTTGGTAGAGTCTCAATGGGGGCACTGAACTGGGGAGTACAATTGCTAAACCACAACAGCCTTATTTGTCTCCCAGTGTAGAGCTTGAAGGTAGAGGTAATAACAGATCTGTCCAGAGTCAGCTGGAAACAATTTGATCTAAGCATTTGTTGTATGAGGTACAGACCCACTGGTCACAATGCTGATTGGTCTGCTCATGTGGGTGTGCTACCTAACCCCGTGGTGGGTTGACCCTGGCTGGATGACAGACACCCACCAAAGCCTCTCTATCATCCCCTCTCCAACTAGACAAGGGAGAGAAAATAAAACAGAGTTCATGAGCTGAGATAAGCACCAGGAGAGATCACTCACCAAATACTGTCACAGGCAAAACCAGCTAGAATTAGACATATTACTTGAATTTATTACTAACAAAATCAGAGAAGGATAACAAGAAATAAAACAAAACCAGCTTCCCCCCACCTCTCCCTCCATCCCAGCTCTACCTCCTCCCCTTCAGTGTCACAGTTCAGTGTGTGTGTTTGTGCTGCTGCTCCTCTGTGGGGTCCCTCCCACTGGAGACAGTTCTCCATGAACTTCTCCAATGTGAGATCATCCCATGGGCAACAGTTCTTCACAAACTGCTGCAACAGGGATCACTCTTTCACAGTGTGCAGTCCTCCAAGGACAGGCTGCTCCAACATAAGTCCTCCAAAGGGTCACAAGTCCTACCAGGAAACCTGCCCCAGCATGGGCTCCTCTCTCCACAGGTCCACAGGTCCCTGCCAGGAACCTGCTTCAGTGCATGCCTCCCATGAATTCACAGCCTCTTCTCAGCATTCCCCTGAGTGTGGCTCTCCTCCACAGACTGCAGGGAGATCTCAACACCTGCGCCCACCCCCCACCCTCCACCTTCGCCACTAACCTTGATGTCTGCAGAGTTGTTCCTCTCAAGTATTCTTCTGCTCTACTCTGGCCACAGTTACATCTGCACAATAACTTTTTTTTGTCTTCCTAAATATGTTGTCTCAGAGGCACTACCATCACTTCTGATTGGCCCAGCCTTGGCCAGCGACACACCTGTCCTGGAACCAGCTGGCATTGGCTCTGCCAGACAGTGAGGAAGGTTCCAGCAGCCTCTCACAGAAGCCACCCCCGTGGCCCCCCAGTATCAACATCTGGCCATAGAGACTCAATACATTTCCATCCATATATGCACTATATGCCCATCATGTTGCCCTTTCTCAGAGCATGGAGAGGGATCAGGGTTGCTCTGTTGATGCACTGTCTGGTACCAGCTCAAGACATGATAATATCAGAGGTCATTTGGGATGGGTATTCAGTGTTGCTCTGCCACCCTTACCTAAGGTGCTACTCCAGAGAGTCCATTATTGAAAGTATCCAGTTCATGGGGGAAAAAAAGCAGGATGATTTTTCCCAGTCTTTCACCCCCTCTTCCTGCTTCAGGCCTATTACAACAGCTTTTAAGGATTCTGAATTCCCTTTAGATGTTAAGGAAAGCACATTCATTTTGTTAGGTCTGCCAGGTCTCCTCAGTGCAGTGCACACCATATTTAGAAGCAAGAAAGGTTTCTAGGGAGGTTATTCAGAGATCTGCCCTGAAGTGGGATAGTACTGGTAGCATGAATGTGGGAGGACACAGGCCAATGTTTGGAGGACTTCTCCAATGGTTTAGCTGTTCACCCACGAACAACTACAGGAGCTTGTTGAAGTGATGAAATACATCAAAGAAAAATGCTTTAGTAGCTCCAGAGAGGCATGAACTTGTGCAGCATGTTTTGTTCTGGCTACTGTTTACTGGCACTGCTCAACAGTAGACATAACCCCCAGGGGGAGGAGAAAGAAGGCAGACCAACAGACACCATGGCCACTCAAACTGCTGTTGAACCAATTCAAGAGGAGCTATTCCTGCCAGCAGCCACCCCTATACAGAAGAAGAAATACAACATGTAATCAGTTCACTTCATGAGGGATGAAGAGAAAGCAGAACCCTCAAAACAGGAGGGAGAGGCAGGGCCAGAGATAATCACCCGATCCCCAGGTGAGTTGTGAGATATACAAATAGATTTCAACCACCAGTCAGGAGAGCCCCTGGTGACCTGACTGCTCTGATTCTGGGATGTTGTGGCCCATGATATGAAACTGGATGGCAGTGAAGCCAAGCAGCTGGGATCTCTGTCCTGGTATGTGGGCACTGACAAGGGGATTGGGAAGTGCACAGAAACTATCAGCCTCTGGAGGCAGCACCTGTCAAGTGAGAGGGAAAGGTATTCTCTCGAGGATGATCTTGCCTGGTCTCTCAGAGTACCCCTCTGCTGCGGGACTGCTGAGGGTCGAAGAACAACAGGCACTGATGGCTACAACAACAGTGCAGTGTTGGCAATATCACACCAACCAGGACTCCGTGACCCCCATCCAGGAGATGATTTGAGAGCTGGAGAGCCATGGAGTGGTCAGCAAGATTCACTGACCTTTTAGTAGTCCTATATGGCCAGTGTATAAGTTCAGTGGGGAGTGGAGATCGACAACAGACCGTCAGTGGCCAGAACAAGGTCACACCACCGCCAGACATGGGGGAACTTCTGTATGAACTGGAGTCCAGGACAGAAAAGTGGTGGCACCATCAGTATTGCAAATGTGTTTTTCTCCATTCCTTTAGCAGCAGAATGCAGGCCACAATTTGTTTTCACCTGAGGAGCATCCAGTACACCTGGAACTGGCTGCCCCAGGGGTGGAAAGACAGCCCCACTATTTGCCATGGGCTAATCCAGACTGTACTGGGAAAGGGTGAGGCTCCAGAACACTTGCAGCACATCAGTGGTGTCATGTGGGGCAACACAGCAAAGGAAGTTTTTGAGAAATGGTAGGAGATAATCCAGATCCTCCTGAAGGCTAGTTTTGCCATAAAGCAAAGCAAGCTCAAGGGATCTGCCAAGAAAATTCAGCTTTTAGAAGTAAAATGGCGAGAGGGATGTCATCAGATTCCAATGGCTGTGGTCAAAACCAAGCAGCTATGTCCCCACCAACCAGCAAGAAGCAAGCACAGGTTTTCCTAGCCACTGTGGGTTTCTGAAGGATGCATGTTCCAGATTATGGTCAGATTGTAAGCCCTCTCTATATCATGTGACATAGAAGAAGAATAATTTCAAGTGGGGTCCTGAACAATAACAAGCTTTTGAATGAACTAAATAGGAGATTCATGCAGTAACCTTTGGGCCAGGATAGGAGCACACGTGAAAAATATGCTCTACACTGGAGATGGGGAGAATAGTCCTTCCTGGAGCTTCTGGCAAAAAATACCCAGGGAGACTTCAGGACGACCAGTGAGGTTCCAGGCTCAGAGATACAAAATATCTAAGGCCCACTACACCCCACCTGAAAAAGAGATACTGGTAGCTTATGAAGGGTTTCGAGCTGCTTCAGACGTGACTGGCACCAAAGCATAGCTCCCCCTGGCACCCTGACTGCCACTGCTGGGCTGGATGTGCAAAGGGAAAGTCCCTGCCACCAGTCCATCATGCCACCACTGATGCTACATGGAGTAAGCGAGTTGTGCTGATCACACAGTGAGCTCAAATAGGAAATACCAATCACCCCGGGACCTTAGAAATCCCGGAAGCCAAACATTTTGGACTATCATCAGAGGAAGAGGATGTGTGATGAGGAGGATGAGGAGGCCCCACCATATAATCAGCTACCAAAAAAAGGAAAGCAACATACCCTCATCATTGATGGTTCCTGCCATATCATGGGGATAAATCAAAAATAGGAAGCTGCTATATTGCTATATGGAGTACTAAATGCCATGTTGCAGAAGCTACTGCAGGACAAGGTGGATCAAGTCAATTTGCAAAGCTGAAAGCCATCCAGTTTGCTTTTGATATCACTGAACAAGAGAAATGGCCAGCACTCTACACTGACAACTGAACTGTAGCAAATGCTCTGTAGGGGTGGCTTGATCATTGGAAAAAGATCAATTAGCAGCACAGAGGTAAACCCATTTGCAGTTAATAAAGGCATCACTGCCTGGATAGAAAAGCTGGCTGTAAAAGCATGTCATGTAGATGCACACACATCTTGAGCTGGGCTACCGAAGAACATCGCAGCAATGGACAGGTGGATTGGGTTGCCAAGTTTAAAGTGTCTCAGATGGATCTGGACTGGCAACATAAGGGTGAATTATTTGTGGCTCACATGATACATAACCATGATACTTTGGGTCATCAGGGAAGAGATGCAACAATACAGATGGGCTCGTGATCAAGGGGTGGACTTAAACATGGACACTATTTCCCAGATTATCCTCAACTGTGAAACATGTACTGCAATTAAGCAGGCCAAGTAAAGCCTTTGTGGTATGGGGAACAATGGTCAAAATATAAATATGGGGAGGCCCAGCTAGTTACACTGCACTCCCACAAACCCACCAAGGTAAGCACTATGTGCTGACAGTGGTGGAAGCAACTGATGACTGGAGATGTACCCTGTGCCTAAACATCATCCTGGGGCTTGAAAAGCAAGTCCTGTGGTGACATGGAATCCCAGAAAGAGCTGGGTCAGACAATGGGATTAATTTCAAAAATAGTCTCATAGACCCCTGGACCAGAGAGCACAGTATTGAATGGGTATCATATTCCTCACCATGCATCAGCCTCTGGGAAATTTGAACAGTAAACTGGACTGTTAAAAACTGTGTATGGTTTGGGAGAGCCTAGGTGGGGGCACTGAACTGGGAATAACATTCCTAAATCATGACAATATACCAGTGCTTACTGGTATATTTAGTTAGTTTTAGTTTTGTTTGAGTGGAAAAACATTTTAACTGCCTATTTATAAATCCTTATAAGCCATGTTTTCCTCTTCCTGTGCAGGGGCTGCTGCCATATCAAGTTCTTCACCAAATGGAATGCCAGGGGAATGCAGGTGACAGCAGGACTGGCCAAATCATTTTGCACTTAATGGCTGCTGGGGGCCACCCTTTTTAATCAGTCCTGAAAACAAAATATGAGGATCCATTAAAAGAAGCATGCAAAACCAACCAACCAACCAACCAACCAACCAAAGACTGACTAATGTTTACAGGTTTGAATTAGATTTCAAAAGGTTACTCTGGGTTTTAAGAACCCATTAATTGGAATGACACAATGGTACTTTGCCATTTTTTCTATGAAACATGTATTTTAAAATTTTTATTAAATACATGATTTTTAAAATGAAGAAAATGGCTAACAAAATCAACTAAGTATTGATGTATGAAGTTCATATTCAATCTGCATGAAGTATTTCTTCATAATGGATTAAACAGGTATATTTTTGTGTTTTCTTGTAATTGTTTTCCTTTTAAAGCAACAAATACTTCATTCATAATGCTTATTTTGAGCTTCTAAGAGAAGGCTTCAAGAAAATGTGAGCTTACAAAAGCTTATGGAAAAAAGCCATGAAATATATATTAGGTTTTGCAGGAAATGGAGAATTATGCAATGTATTGTACAAATGTAAGCAAAGACCTCTGGAACAAAGTGGCAGTTTTTGAATCCCTAATTTTGTTTCTAACAGTTTAATTAACCATAGCGTCTTCATGAAAACAACATCAAGCTGCAGAATCTGTTGATAAATGATTAACCCAAATCCATATCTCTTTCAGCAGAAAGCAAAAGTGTGGCCCAGCATTAATGCAGCACCAGTCAAAACAAAACTGAATTTTGATTCCTGTTCATTATGGTAGTTTGAAAATGTCAAAGAAAGCTCCTGGAAATAGTTGCTGACTCCTTGTATCAACTGCCTCGAGGTCAGATTCATTGGAATTGAAACTGGAATAAATCTTCTAGTGTTCTCTGCTTACATTGTGTCTGACTGTAGTTCAATTGACCAAAATATTGTTACATCTGCAAAATGACACATTACTGATGAGACTGGTAAATTGCAATGATGTGTTTTGGAAGCACTGACTGTGTTAAGAATTACTAGTGACCTGGGACTGACAGGATTCATTTTAATAATTCCAGTGAGGTTATTCAGAGGATATTTACACCCAAACCAAAATGAACAAGTATACTGAAACAGTAAGCAGAAGGATACTTCCTCCATACTAAGACAGACGGCCAGGTAGTAGAACTAAAGGTCACTGCAACCAGTGCTATCCTAAAGAAAAACAGAAAGCAAAACAAACATAAATGTGAATTGAACCACCACTGCGCATGTCATAACCATAAAGTTATTTTAACCTGATGACTACCTTGCTCTAAACTTAAAGCCTCATTCAGTTTTTTATCATTTTTAAGCCTAGGGTTATCTTTTTAAATGACCTACATGTAGTGGCACCCTAAATATTATTCTGGAGAACACCACTGTCCACAAGACAGTGCAGTAAGGACTTCTAGGGGAGGAAAATCCACCATTATTTACTTACTGAATTGACAAGCTTATTATCTTCACTACCAAAGCAACGGGAGTAAGGACTACAAAGCAAACGAGACTAACATGGTATACTCTGTATTCTCAGCTGACATTGAAAAAATGTTTCATCTTAGGAAGGACTAACGTTTGCACGCACAGACTGTCTTTAGAGGGATCTCTGCAGACCTGTGAGTCAGGAATTAAAATGTCTTCCTAAAATGTAAGTCTTAGTACTTCTTCTGGAGTGAGTCCAACAAAACACAATCAGTTAAGCAGGAACTAAGGCAGTATCAAGTTGCTTGGTATTTTCCAAGGCAACAAAATTGTGAGAGAAAAAGATGCTTGTGCTGTTAGAATACTAGTTGCTTTTGAGTCAAGATCTACTCTTCTCGCAGAAGCATGACTGTTTTTAAAACACTGAGTGAAGCAGAAGTTAAGTGCATACACTGGAACAAAAATATAATTTTATTCAGCAATATCCCAACACAGTAGTGCTGCTCTGACTAGAAATCTTTGAAGTGTTCTCATTTCTTGTGAAAAAAACTCAACTTATTCCTAGGAAAGAATGTGTTTGAGGCAAACACCACCAGATGATGTTTCAATCAAATCTAAGTTTTTAAAAATGTACCTTTTTTAATACATGTATTAAAAAAAGCTGGAGGAAGAAATTAAGACAGAAAGGAAAAAGCACGTTCATGGAATAAGTGGTCTAGATTGCCACCACACAATCTAAACACTGCAATCATAGAATGTTTATTCAGAACACAGAGCCAGAAGCCACACACTCCCTGCGAGAGAGGAGAGACTCCCTCTCCCTTTTAACAGGCTACAGCAAGAGGTTCTCACTGCTTTGTGAGCTCACACCCACTTGCAGAAGGCAGCTTTTCTGTCAGATTAAGGAAGAAGGCAGAAAGATCTAGCACAGCAGCTTCCTTGCAGCATCTTGCTCTTGAGCCCCCTTCTTAAACTCTTCTTTCTTCTGGTGACAGGAAGACAAAGCATGTCCTATCCACATGAGCCCATGCTGTACCCTCATCTACAGTGACAGCAGGCACCTCTCCAAACACACAGAAGCCAGCTGAGAAATGTACTTCGGAAGCCTAAGCTGCACTGGGAGCATGGCATCATAACAAAACAGCAATTCCTTACAGCAACTGTCCTAAAATAGCTTGCAGTTATCTGCCACTCTTTTATATCACAGGAGAATAGATGGAGACAAAAACTCTGGTTTACTCTAAAATAGTGTTCCAAACTATGCAAGCAGGCACAGGCAGCTCACAGTTTGAGTATACACAGCATCATCAAGTGGTGAAAACAGTCACCACAGACATCAGTGAGAAGTTTTAACACCAGCCTTGGGGATTTTACCCCCGAACATGAACTAGGTGTGGTCTGTCTGTTCTCACTTGCCAAATGCCATTACAGGGCCTCTGCTGTAAGGAAGCATGTCAGCCAAGCAAAATGGCCCACAAGAGCTGAACCTCAGAACCAAAGGCTGCTGAACATCAGATGAACCTAATCTGAAGAGCTTTCAGAACTCTACAGAACTCTGCTACATGGTTTCCAGCGACACAGCCTCTGAAAAAAACATCCAGCTCAGTATGTGCCTGGGTGCCAAAGGACAGCAACATCCTGGCTCATGACTTGTGCATTATATAGATGTGGGCCAGAAACAAATGCAACAGATGCAGGAAAACTGAAGACTGATGACAACTGAAACACAACTGTCATTTTTCTACTCCACCAAGTAATTATAAAATTATCTAACTTGTGCACTTACATAACAGAACACAGTAACCAACCAAAAAAAAAGCCTTTTATTCAGAAGAGGTTCAAGTGTCTTTACAAGAAAATAATGATTTCAAATTACAACATTAACACCAGCATCTTTCTTTAAGAGTTGTCTTTTGGAAAATGTCAAGTGTGTAATCAAAGCAAAGGAACAATCCACACACAAACACACTTCTACCCCAACATCTCTACTTAGATTTTGCATATATACATCTAAGGTATATAACAGTATCATCTCTTCAAACTTCAGGTCCTTCTCCTCCAGGAACCAGCTATAAAAGAGTAAGGCATTTTTGCATTAGTGCCAAAGAACTGAGCTTTACAAACCCACATGACAGCTCCTGCTTTACAACAAACATTTTAGGACATGGTGACTTCATGCTAGACCACAAAAGTGGCCTTTAGACTCTCCCAGCAGATGAAGTCAGTTATTGCCAGAGGTGCACAAACCAAAAAAGCAGCAGGGAGTAAATCAGGATAGCATCTTGTGAAGGAAGCAAAGAACTGAAGAACAGAAAAAGAAATACAAAAAGAAAAACACAAGGGGTGGGAAAAAAGTATTAACCCCTCCTTTTACTGCTATCTTGTTCATAATCAGCTGAGCACTTCTAAAGAGAAAGAGCATCACTGGTTTTGGGATCAAAATAAGCAAAAGTCTAAAGCACATACTTCCTGATATGGGAAGATACATCCCCAAAAGACACAAGATCTCATGCAGAAATGTATCTATGTCTTGCTGAAAATTCACCAGGTTGTTGTTCTTCAAGGGCAACACACCACCAGCTTGACTGGACAGTAGGAATTTTACCCCATACAAGGAGTCAGAATTCTGTCCTTTCAACATGCAGAACAATAACCAAAGCAGGAAAAGGCTTAGGAATGGATGGCACTTGCTCAGACACACAATGCAGAGGTGCAAGATAGGTAAAACAACACAATGTAGCCAATTCCTTATTCATACAGAGCCAACTTGGACTCAAATCTTCCCACTTCAGCCTTCCTCTTCCCACAAAATCAGGAATGTCCTTGTGTTGGAAGTCTAGGCTTTGTGGCCAGCTATGCAGACAGGTTACTTAAAACTCCCTGATGTAGGGAACTGTCAGGAAAACTCAGCTTAAAGTACTTGAATATAATCACGGATGGATTGACAGGCACAGAAAGTCAACATATGCAGCCTTTGAATACTCACCATTGTTATGTTATTTCCATTTAGCAGAATCTGGTCCAGCTTTGTGATTCTTCTGCCCTCAGGTGTGATCTCACTGAAGGAGCATTAGAAACAGTAAGTAAGAACACAGAACCAGGGACAATAGCTCCATTTTTGACCACAGAACCAACAGAAATCTCTGCATTAAGGTGACCACTTTTGGAACTAACAAATAAATTAGCCCCTCTGCAGCATGATCTTGATAAATGGACCACCTAGGTACAGAAAGCTAACTGGCATCTAAAAAGGTCTCTTCTACTCAGCACATGGAGATGTGTATTCACGCTCTAAAGCTTAGCAATTCCTTGAATACGACATATCAACATGTTATGACAAAGGAAAAATATTTATCCTTAAGTTTGCTTCCTTGTTGAATCTTTGCCTAGGTCTTAAGGAAGCGTAAAAGCAAATGAACTACTTGAAAGTTTGCCACAAAACCCATCCAGAATTAAGAATTCAAATAGGATTCCCATACAAGTATAAATGCAATAGCTACTCTATGACATGGCTGTCCTGATCAGATCATTCTCTGTAGTTTTAAGTCCAAGGTTAAACTACTCAGCTGGCAAGTATTCAAAAAATGTAAAAACATTTTGCTAGCAGATCTTACACAGTATTTTGCCTCAGTGAACCACACATAAATAGCAACAAGAGGCAGAAAAAATACTCACAATTCTGTAACATCTTCCAACACCATGTCTGAAAATCCAGTTTCAAGGAAAATAAGGCCCAGATTTTAAAACATTTTTAAAATAGCATTTTAAAAACACTATTTTCATTTTATACCAAAACGTGATTTTACTTGAAAGCTGAAAATATCAGAACAATACAACCCATCCATATAAAAAGGTTCTATTCAGCGAACTCAAAACTCTCAAGAGCTATAAGTTAGGCCAGAGCATAAAGCAGACAGCCTTAAACTGCCATCAAAGGATACTGACAAAGTCATCAAATCCTAAAAGCGTCCCAACAATTTCTTTGTCGCTCTTCATCACGATGTGAATGCGTGAACCGATGCACTTGTCCACAAGCTCTGTAGAGACACAGAAAAGCATACGTTCTACAAAACAAGTCTTTCGTGCCTTACAGATTTTTTTTGTGTTTATTTACACCGAGACACATTCCACACACCCTTACATACTCTCCCTCCACTCTCCCACACAAACCAGCCCCCCTCCCCGACATCTTTACACACACCCCCACCCCTCAGACTCTCCCACAGCCCACCTCACTCCTCCAGACCCACACATCCCGCACACCTATACCCTATGCCACCCCTTTTCCCCTCTCCC
>VZTR01010315.1:608-89962 GCA_013400775.1 Chaetops frenatus | reverse complement strand
CCCCCCCCGGCCCCGCCACCCGCGCCCCTTCCCCCCGAGTGTCACTGGTGCCCGTGGAATGGAGTCTCGGTAGTTCCGTGTTACCTTCCCTTTCCCGTTTGGGTTTGCTTGATTTTGGTTTTTTTCCTCGCCCCTGTGGAAAAAAAAAGATTTATTAAACTTTATAGTTTATCCGGGTATGTTGGATGCTTTGACAATAAATGACTTTATTTTCTTCAAAGCACCTGGACGTTAATCGATGCGGGGGACTGGGCGGTGACGAGGGGGTGGCTCCTCGGCTGCGCGGTGGCAACGGGGTCTCCGGCCGCACAGGGCCGCGGAGAAGAGCAGAGAAGCCCGACCACGTTGCCTCTTCTCTGCGCTCTCCTTCCCTGCTCGCCTGCCTTCCTTCATTTGCCCCTCCGACATCTGTCCGTCCCTCCTCTGCTCATCTTTACTTTTGTCCGGCATTTTATTCAGCCTTTATCTCTCTCCTTCATCCTGTCTTTCCTTTCGTTTCCTCTTCCCTTCGTGTTTTGGGTTGTCTTTAATTTCTTTCTTTTTGTCTTTCTTTTTCTTTTAGCCGTTCTTTCTTTCTCTTTCTGTCTTTCTGTATTTTGGTATTCTCCCACCTCACCTCTTCCAAGAGCCTGTATTGCCCTCGACTCTTGCCAGGGCTATTGGTGGTCCCCGGCTTGCAAGGCAGGCACAGCCACGGAGGTTGCCCGGAGGTTGTCTGGGGTGACAGGACCCAGGGAAGCCCCCAGCCCGCAGTGTCTTAGGGTAGGCAGTGCTTGAAGGGGCCAGAGGTGCGTCCCCTCTGTCCTGGTGCATTACCGGGGTGATGACATGGCAGCCAGGGACACACGTGAGGGCCAAGACACGAGGAATATCCCCGGGCATGCGTGCACAGCCTGGTCCGACGGGCACCATCTGCAGCAGGTACGTTTAGTGTCAGCCCCGCGTGCTTTGGGGGGCACTGGGGGATGCAGCAGCCCGGGGATGTACCTGGGGATGTCCATTTCCACATACAGGCTGCCATCACCCTGGCACCGAGGCTGTGCGTGGCTCAGCAGGTCACTGGCAGGGAAAATATCCCAAAGCCGGAGCTGTGCGAGGCCAGAGCCCACGGCAGGGAGTGAGAGCCCCACAGTGTCATGTAAATGGGGTCCGGGTGCCACCGGCGTGTGCTGCC
Organism: Chaetops frenatus; assembly: GCA_013400775.1. Lineage (NCBI taxonomy): Eukaryota > Metazoa > Chordata > Aves > Passeriformes > Picathartidae > Chaetops > Chaetops frenatus. The sequence goes on along the minus strand of VZTR01010315.1, from coordinate 88,788 downwards.
ATGGCGTTTGGGGTTTGCGCGGAGTACCCGGACCTGATGATGCAAAGCCTTTCCAGTTCCCGGGGAAGCGCCTGGATCTTCAGGTAGGACAGGCTTGGAAAGTCTCTGCCACGGACAGTCCAGCTTCCCACTGGTGCTGCCCACTGTCAGACCACTGACCCCGGCACGTTACCAGTAGCCCCCAAGCCACTCCAGTAGCCAAGGCGGCCCCCCTGGCTGTCATTCCCTGCCTCAGAAAATACGCATGGCTCCACCCGCTGTCGTTAATTGCGAGGGCGAGACACTGATTATCGCATGGATTCTCTTTAAAAGTGGTGCCATCCCTGCGCATCCCTTTTTTGGGGGAGTTCCCCGGGATGCTGCGCCGGGCTCCAGGGGATGCGGGCGGGCTGCGGGGATGCCGGGGGCGGCAGAGGCGGGTGGGCACCGCCATCTAGTGGGGCCGCCGCGGGGCTAGCGGGTATGCTCGGGGCCCCGGTGGGCTCCTTCCCCAGGGATAGTGCTCCGGCCTCCTCTCCTGCGGCAGCTTCGCTACTCCAGCAGCCCCTGGCCGGTTTTGGGGCTGGCTCCCTCCCGCACCCGAGGAGTTTCATAGCGGCGGTGTTAATTATGTTCTGCCTGCGCTTGTCCTGGGTCCTGATACTGCCGGTGCGATGGTGCTTTCCCTGCACGAACGTGCACTCAGGAACCCAGCACACACCTGCAGGTTTCAAAATCTCCTCCATCTACCCCGAGTATTTTATGGCCTTTCACAGTCGTGTAGTGTGCCGCGCCCCTCCCCTGCCCAGACAGCGTCCTGCAGTACCTTGCTTTCTACGTGTCCTTTGTGACTCTCTCAGAAGTCTTGCACGGTGCTAAGCTGCAGGACTTCTCCCATCAGGTTTGGATCAGCCCACGGTCAGCCCCTTAAAAACACGGGTAGACAGGGCACGTCTGGTGCAGCAGGTGCCTGTGTTGTTTCGGCCACACAAAGCTCACACTGTTTCTCTTGATAAGTACAAAAGTCTACAGAGGAGCAGTCAGGAAATTTAATCCAAGACTTTGGTTTGGTGAAATCGGATATCAAACTCCAAAGTGATAAATCAAACCCTAACTGATGCTTCACACAAGCAGAATGTGCCATAATAAGGGCAGGCAATGCCCATGATCCTGTGCAGTTGAGTGTTGTATGGAGTGGGTTCACAGGAATTCCCCTTGTGCCATTTGGGCTCAGGGCTTGGCCACAGCAGGTCTCCCACTCCCCAGAGCCACGCTGGCTCTCCTCAGGTCAGTATGAGTTCCGTTGCCACACACTGCTCCTTTGTCAACATTGCTGCTGCTGCACGGGAAACAGGAAGATAATCTCCCTTTTCTTTTATTTTCTTTTTTTTTTTTAGTTGTCTTTCCCTGTCGGTCCTTGATGCTGTGCTGTGTCTCTGAACAGCACAGAAGTTAGCTGGGCTGTGGCACCAGCTGGCTTACCCCAGTGCAGGGTCCTCACCCGGCATCACAGCCCAGAAAATTCAGTGCTGGGGCATGGCATGGGCATTTCTCTGGGATAGAGCTGTCCCTGTAAGCCTGTGCCAGAGCTTGCAGATGCATCTGCCTCCAACACCCACCCACAAGGGCCATCTTCAATGTGCTGCAGAGGAACAGTAAGGAGGAGCTGGGAATAAGGACAAGCAGCCTTCAGATTTGGGGAGCCCCTTCCCTGTGCCCTGCAGCTCTTAAAACTGCTCCGTCTTACCTGTAGCCAGGCCACACTGCAAACAACAACAACAATAATAATAAGAATGCTGCCATCAAATCCTGATAATAATGCTTTTCCTGGGGAACAGAAGGCAGCTTTGCCCCCATAGGGGTTTCTGTTTGAAGGTGCAGTAGTCAGACAGCCACAGCCGGCAGACTCACAGCCTGTGCACCTTTGGACTGGAGCTGGGAGTAGCTGCCTGCTTCGGGGCTTGATCCCATCCTGCCGAAGCCAGCAGGAACTGTGTCTCTGGCTCCACACAGCAGCAGGTTTGGAAATGGATTGGCACTGGGCAGTTGGACACAGACAACTGAACTCCCCGTCAGCATGATTTCACACAGATTCTTTTCCTCAGGTCTGGAGAGAGGTGTACAAGCAAGGCTTTGGCAATGCAACCTCTCAGTATCCTCACAGCAAGCCTGTGGAGGCCATCCCAAAATCTTTGTGTGGGGTTTCTTGCTGCATGTGAAGATGCCAAGCAGTGAGCTGGACAGATGGAGATCTGCTGCCTGGCCACTGGCACTGCTTACTGCCATTGTTGCAAGGAGGCTGAGCTCCTCTTTGTACCGTGTCTGTCTCTAGTTAACCTCTAATCAGTTAAAATTGGAAAATCAGCTATTAGGATTTCATTGCAATACTCAGCTCTTGAAAATGCATTGTTCAGCTGTAGATGTGTAGGGAAGGCTGAAAGAGTTCCCTTGTTTTGAAAATCATGTGAGCTGTAGGAGCTGTTCTTCTCTACCTTCCCAGCCGCTAAGGTCTGATTTGGAGTGGGGAAAGACCTGACCCAGTACAAAATGTGTTGGTCATGGGTTTAAAACAAGTACACACAAAAACCAAAACATGGTGTGAGTTTCTGGGAGATACGGTGCTGTCCTGCAGAACACTGGAAAATGCCTGGTGTGCTCTGAGCTTTATTTAAAGAGATAATGCTTCTTACTTGTTAGAATGTATTTTATTTCCTTATCCTGGCTTGTGAGGTGGCTTTCCAAGTTATCTTGGTGACATTCATGTGCATGGGGGCATGTTAGCTACTTGCACCTGTGGTCCCCACAGCACATGAAGGTAATAATCATCTTAATTAGATAAGATAAGACCAATGAGCAATCATCTTAATTAAATGAGCCTGTTTTAATCCATGTCCTCCTGGTAACAGTTTGGTTCTGTAAAACTCCTCATGCAGCCACACTTCTCCCTGTTTCCAGGACTGGGGACACTTCCAGAGGGACTTGCAGAGTGACATGGGGATCAGCTGCCTCCATTCGACTGCCATGAGCCTCCTTCAGGCACATCCTCATGGCAAAAGTTTTTTTTCCAGGCTCTGCTGGCTGGTCTCCTGTCTCCTTGCGCTTTGCCTCGCATGTTTTTAAGTGGCAATTAAATAGCACCAGGCTGACATAGGGAGGGTGGAGAGCTCCTGTTGTGCAACTCGTGGGCCTGGTGCTCTGCAGCAGATCGAACAGGCTCAGAAGAGTCCTCATCTTCAAATGGGGAATTTTACACTTGAAACACAGCTTATCCTCTCCATTTGCTGAGTTTTGTCTGTAACCAGGCCCTGAATAATTTAAATAACATAACATCAGCATTATGCTTCCAAAGCTGCTAGTGTATGTCTGTGAGGGTTGCTACTGCCAAAGGCAATTATGCACAATTGCTCCAGGAAGTTCACTATTATGTCTACTTATTTATTTAAATTTAAACCTCTTGTTTGGTTTGTTTTTACGTTGGGGGGTTTTTGGTTTTTTTGACTTGTTCTACAGGAGTAACTGGAGTATTTAAAATCGATGTGTTGTGCAGGTGAACAAATGGAAAGCACCCAAACCCTTACAGGTCATGCCCAAAGCACTGCTTGTGAGCTCTGAGTTTCACGTTGAAGAGGAAAACATGCCGTGTGCCACGGGGACTTGTGAGTCATTTTTCCCCAGTGAAGGTGGTTGGGCATTGATGGGGACAGGGGAGTCCCCAGAGAAGGGGGATGCTATCCTGCACTTGTCCCATTCCACAAGAGTGAAAAGAGGAGTACAGTGGATAAGTGAACCCCCAAGGGCTCTGCTGCCTCACTGTGCAGCCCCAGAAAGGGTTGGGAACATGCATTGCAGTGGATTTCCCTCCAAAAGCATGTCTTGAGGATCAGCCTGGGCAAGGCCACCTGGCTAGTGTTGCTGTCTTGGTGGCCACACTCCACAGGAGTTTGTCTTCTGGTAATTCTTCACTGGAGGGGAAAAACAGAAGTGTGAGTGAGCAGAGGATGCTGGGCAGCCAGGGTGGCACCAGAACTGCTGGTGGAGGGTAGACAATAGGGTCAAAGTTAGGGAGGCTGGACTTGCTGCTGAACCTCTGGGCACAGAGGTTTTGCTAATAGTTGGTATTTTTGCCCAGGGCCTGCTGCTGCCTCCTTTCTGCTCCTGTGCTGCTGCCCAGTCACCCCCAGGATGGTAACTAAACATTTTTGCACTCACTTTTGACTATCAGTGGCAGAAGTGGTTTATGGTCTGCTGACCCAGATGGAGAAGAGCAATTTTGCTGCTGTGGTCCTGTACCAGCTGCAGCCTTTACACCAAGATGCCCAAGAGGAAATCCTCCTGGAGCAAGGTGGCTGTGCCTCTCTCAGCTGTGCTGGTACAGAAAGTCTTGTGCAAACAGCACTCGAGAAGTTAAGAAGCCCTGCAGGTCCTCATCCTCCTTATGGGTCCAGATTCGGAATCAGCATGTGTGCGTAATTCAAGATGAGGTGGGTAAGTAAGTGGAAGTCATGGATTTTGCCAGGCTAACCACTGCAGCTGGGAGAAGTAAACAAGATTTGAGTGCCCTGACCTTCCTTCAGGTATGCACATCTATATATAGGGCTGTCTATGTATACATGTCTATATATAACATGTGTGCTTATAGCTCTGTGGATATATATATGTGCTGAGAAATAGTTTGAAATTGCAGCAATGCTGTGAGATCATCTGCTCACACCAGGCTGTGCCAGGTGTCTACCGGGCTGGATACAGCTCCTTGAGTGCGTGTCCCTCTCTGTGCCCCTGACCTTCAGCTTCCTTGGAAGGCGAAGGTCACCCTCGGACGTGTCACCGACACTGCCTCCTTCCTGTTGAACCCGATCCCTGGGCGCGTGGCCTGGATGAGCCCGCTGCCCAGGAGCACCCTTGGGGATGGCTGAGGGGCGGTTCCGAGGTGGGGTTTGGGGGACAACACCGGTTGGCAGAAGTACTGAAGGCACAGAGGGGCGGAGCTGGGGCTGCCGGCTGGGCAGGGCGTGCTTGGCCCGCGTTGGCTTCTGTAGAGGTGAGGTTTCCCCTGTGGCTTTGACGGCCTAGAGTGGCCCTAGGAGCTGAGAAAAGCGTAACCCATGCGGAGTTGTGCCAGGGGGATGGCTGGGCTGTTGCTGCGGGGTTTCCTCCTGCGCCGCGGTGCTGTGCGGTCGTTGTCTTTGTTTGAGAAGGAATACTGCCGCTGGTGCTGGGGGGCACCTAGTGCGTGTGCGGGTCATCCAGACAGTGGCGGGGCCGTGTACCTCCCATCCGGGAACCAAGGAGGATGCTGTGGACTGACAAGGGCCACCGCTTTCCTGCGGGCCGTGAGATGCCGTTGGGGTTTTGTGATGAGGGACCCCCCCGTTATCCCCAAGGGCTGCTCTCGGGGCCGAGCATGGCCCTGTGAGTGAGGAAGAGCGGCTTCGAGGGTCGGGGGGCTGCCCCGAGCCCCGCCCCCGAGCCCCCTGCCCGAGTCTGGGCTGGGCGTGCAGCTGCCGTGTCACCCCCCGAACCCTAGGTGGGGGGCTGCAACCCGAGCCTGTCCCCAGGGTTCCGCAGCCCCGTGGCCTCATCCCGGCGAGGAGGACAAGTTAATTCCCAGATAGATGCACCCCTAGCCCCGCATCTGCCGCGGCCACTGGGGGATGGGGCCGGGGGGGTCGTGAGGCCAGGCACAGGTGCGAGACCGCCGCCTGGTTATAAATAGCGGGGAGGGGCGGCCCGGCTTTCCCCCGTGCTCGGTCCCCCCCTCCAGGGCTCAGAGCGGAGCGGGATGCGGCGCCCTCCCTCCCTCCTCCCGCCCGCCGGCAGCATGAGCCCGTCCTTCTTCCTCCTCCTCCTCCTCCTCGCCCTGCCCGCCCGCGCCCGGCGGGACCAGGTGCCCGGCGGGGCGCAGCGGGGCCGCAACGCCCCCGCGTCTTCCTCCTCCTCTTCCACCTCCCCGGCCGCGGCGGGGCCGAGCCGCTTCCCGCGGAGCCGCCCGGATCGGCGGCGGGGCCGGCTGTACTGCCGGGTGGGCATTGGCTTCCACCTCCAGCTGCACCCCGACGGCCGCGTGGACGGCGCCCACGACGCAAGTCCGCTCAGTGAGTGGGGCTCGGGAGATGTGGGGGGCTGCCGGGCAGGGGTAGTGGGGCTGAGCATCCTTCTCCTTGCGGTCTGCCCACCCCCACGGGGCGTGACAGAGCCCCTCGCTCCTGTCGCCCTCACCTGGGGCGAGCTGCAGCCCTGGCGGGCCCGGGAAGGGGCATTTGGGGTGCCAGGGGGGCCTGTGTTCTGCGGGCTCCGTGAGAGCTGCCTGTCTTCCTCTGGGAAGTGCCACCTGGGGGTTCTCCCGGCCCAAGGGAGTGAGTCTGTGGGGATGCTGTCAGAGCATGAGGTCTGCACTCCCACCACAGCCCCTTGCCAGGCACCTGGGAGAGAGGATGCTGCCCCTTTTTGGTCCTTTCCCTGTGGAACTTTTCCATCCTTCTCTCTGCATTCTCATTCTCCCAGCACAGCGATAGGATATATTCAGTTTAAAAATAGGACTGAGGCTGACGTTCCCCTGAGAGAAAGCTGTGCTAACTCATGGCTTATCCTCTGGTCGGAGTTGCCCTGATATCCTGCTAGAGGGAATGAAATGGCAGGTGGGGATGAGAAATCACTTAAAGAGCCCAAGGGCTCAGGCCTGAGGTGACCCTGGCAGTGTGTGGGGCTCAGCTGTCGGGAGTGCTCATGGAGTGGCTGCCACATCTGCCCAGGACCAAAGAATTTGCGGCCCAGACTGTGCCATGGCCCCACGAGGGAGAACAGCCCTTGGGCAGGAATGCTAGGAGCCCAGGACCTCTGCTCGGGGCCTGGAGGGGTTTGGAGGATGGATAGGAAAACGGGGCACCCACACCACGGATATTTCGGGAGACGTGAGTTTGGAAGGGCTGGCAGAGGTTTGGTGCTACAGCTGTCTTGCAGAGACCCAAATTATGTGCAGTTCCTTCCTCCTTAACCTGAGATATCCCCCCCGGAAAGGCCACAGCGACACCAGCTCCACACATCGGAGCAGAGCCAGCCCTGGCTGGGAACATGTGCTGGCACGGAGGGGCTGTGCTGGGGCGTTGTGGTGAAGAGGCCCTCAGGAGAAAGAAGTTGGCTTTTGTCAGGGAAACCACAGCTTTGGCTCCTGAGAAATGGAGCTGGACCCCAGGCAACTCCAATAAACAGGAGTATGTCTGCCAGGGCAGCAGGGCCACCCTGCAAAAGGCAGGAGGTTTTGGGGTGCCCTCAAGGACAGATAGGTGTTTGACAAGGTACCTGCCTTGCTGCAGTGCCTCATGGCTTGCGGCCTGTGGCACATGGGGTGGGGGGCATGGCAGCCCATGTGCCCCCCAGGCCCTTGGTGCTGGGACTTGGGTGCCTCAGGGAGATGTGCTTCCTCCTTAAAATAAACATGAGAAATGGTGATCTGATACCCAGCCTCGGGGGATTTATCGTGGCTTCGTGTCTGCTGCTGGCATGTAAATCCTAGGGCCCTTTGAGGGCCAGGTGAGATGCTCTATGGGCTCCTTCCCCTGGGGCTGGGGCCATGTAGTCTCTGGGGCTGCAGCTGGGGAGCAATGCCAGTTGCCAGGGTGCAGAGGGCACACTGGGGACATGGTGCTGCTTCCCAGCTGGGAGGGGTTGGGGGACACCCAGCCCTCTGCCCAAGTTACCCCACACCACCTGGGGACATGACATGTCAGTGTTGTTGCTGAGGGATGCTCGGAGGTTGCAGTTCCTCTGTCAAATGTGTTGCAGGTCCCACGTGCCCCATCAGGGGCTAGAACCCCCCTCATGCACAGAAAACTCCCATTTTTTCCACAGCTGGGCTGTACAGTGCCCCGTCCCCCAAGCCCTGCTGAGAGGAGGGGTGTGAGGGAACCTCAGGGGTACATCCAGTCCCAGCTGGCTTGTATGACACTGACTTCCCCAGTTCTGCATCTGTGGGATGAGGACAGATAACTCTGATCCCAGCAAGCTGCTGTAGGTGCAAGGGACTTTTCCCACTGTTGGGAGGGGTTTCCCCAGGAGTTGCCTTGTTCTGCCACAGCCCAGCCAGGAATTGTGCCTCAAACTGAAACTTAAAAAAACCCCCTCAAGTCCCAGCCACCCCACTGTATCCATTCCAGAGTGGATGAAGGCTGCTCTGTGGGGCACAGGGATGGAACAGGAGCTGGGTGGAGCCAGGCAGCTGAGGAGCAGGGACGTGGGAGAAGAAATGCAAACCTGTCAGACTGAGTTGTATTTATTTTTTCTTTGTCACACCGATGTGAAAAGAACTGTGATTTACTTTGGGATTTCTGTCATCCTAGGTATTTTGGAAATATTTGCTGTGTCTCAGGGGATTGTAGGAATACGAGGAGTTTTCAGCAACAAATTTTTAGCGATGTCAAAAAAAGGAAAACTCCATGCAAGTGTAAGTAAACCCGCCCCTTATCAGTACGCGTTGTTTATTAAAGGCTTTGTGACACATCCACGTGTCGGCACAGTGGCAGTCCCAGGCAGGGCCCTGGCGTGAGACCCCCTCGGGCTGCCGGGCTGGCTCCGCGCCGGGCGGCACCGGTACCATGCAGACAGAGAGGGGACAGGTGGAGCCGAAGCCCCACAAGCCCACCTTCCTACTTAGTGCGCTTAACTGCGCCTTTCTGTGTGTGCGGTCGGGTGTTTGCATCAGCAGAGCCCGTTCTTTGAGCACGGCTGGGTTATTTTTAGTCGCTTCAGCAGATCCCACAGAAGGGTTTAGCCAAATGTCTCCCAGCGAGCGCCAGGCGCGGCACCGGCAGCTCCGGGGCTCGGGCGGGCTTTGCCCTTGGAGACAGAGAACCCTGCAGAGGCTCGGGCAGGTGAGGTCCAGGCCACGCAGGTGGAAAAATCCTCATAACTTTTCCCTGTAGGATGTTTTCCTGAAGCCTGAGGTTTCCTGAAGGTCTCATTATGCTTTTTCCAGCTTTCTGTGTCGAATGAATTCCTAAGTCGATTTCGCTGCTTGTTTCAACCTCAGGATGTTGCTTCCCTGTTTCTTGTTGTCAGTTCCAGAGATCCCTTAAACGAACACAGTGAGCTCCTGTGCTCACACCGAAGTCGGTGCCTTTGAAAGGTGTGTATCCCTGTGCCAGCCCAAGAAGGGCATTTTTAAGGCAGCACCTTGTTTCCTGAGGGTGGTTCCCAGAGAGCCCGGTCAGGGCTGATGGCTGAGGCAAGGGAAAAGGCAGTTTCCCATCCCTCAGTTCAGAGACAAACCTCCAGGTCCCAGAGCAGGTGTTGTGGATTTGCTTGCACTGCCCAAGATCGCAGATCACTTCCAGGGAGATTTATCAACTCACCTTTCCCACCCTTAAGTCTTTCTGGAGTGTTGCTCCTGAAACCTATTGATGCCTAAAGGGTGAGCACGTGCTTGCTTATTTTAAGAAATAAAGTAGGAGCACGAGTGGTATCTAGGGGAAAAGGGGAATGGTTCCACGGAGGAAAATGTGAGGTGAGGCAAGGGGCAGAGCAAGAGGAAAGGGCGAGGACAGAGTGGAGAGGTAAGCAGGCAGAGCGTGATTGCCAGACCCTCCAGAGCCTTCCCTTGTGGCGTACAATGGACCTCTTATCAGAGCTGAAGCCTTGATTTATGCCCTGGCATAGGCAGAAATTAAATCAAGCCTCGTTGGTGCATGGTTAATTGTTGACACACAAAGGGCAGGGCCAGAGAGGGACCTCCATCAGGAGGGTCAGGGGCAGGGGTGAGGACACACGATGCCCTGCTCGGGTGAAAGCTGCAAATTTGTAGAAACTTGACCTAAATGTCTAAAGACTGCTGGACTAAACAATGCCAATAATGCAAACCCAGCATCTGTTGTTCTTTCCTGCGCTGGCAGGATTTGAGTTATTTCATGGCCTAATGAGTGCCGAGCAGTACAAAGCACGTCCTGTGCCCGTCACTCAGGCCAGCGCTTTGATATGGGAGTCAGGCTGGAGACTTTGCGCTGAACCACAGACAAAAGTCATTCCTGCAGGAATTCGGGCTCCTTCCGAACATGCTCTCGGCTTCAGCTCCATCCCAGCTTGGTGTTTTACAGGCGCTTTCTTCCTCTTTTTTTTCTTTTTTTTTTTTTTTTTTTTTTTTATGCCAGCTTAATTAAATTACTGAGTGGTTCATTTTTAGAGGCACCAGCTTCAGAAAATGACAGTCATCCCGGCAATTACCAGTTGCGTGCACAGATGGCTTTCTCTTCGTTGATAAATCCTCACTCTCCTGTTTGTCCATTTTTAGCATGGAGCGGGTGGGAGAGGTTTTGTGCCCATCCAGTAGGGACCCCAGGGGACAGATTTGCCCAGGTAACTCTCCTTTTCCAGGAGTTGCCATGAAGCTGCAATCCTGGCTGAGGCAAATCTCTGCTCAACTGGATTCTGAAATTTAATTGACTCCAGGACTGCTCTTGGTGATTGTCTCTGGAGCTCTGCAGAGCAAATCCAATGCCAGCCATGTGCTGCGGCTGCCTCACCTGCCCTATGCGGGGAAAAATGGCTTTTCCTGACTGGAGTGGTGCAGCGCTGAGCTGAGAGGCGGGACATGGGGTAGTTGGACAGAATCATGATGAATCAGTTGTTGATGCACTTCCCAGAGCAGGGGCTTCCCTTGGCACTTGGGATGTCCTGCCTGAGCACTGCTGTGCGCCCAGGGGCTTCAGGGAGCACTGAGGGTCAGCAAAGCCTTGCTGGGGAAGGTGAAGGCCTGTGCATGGGGGAATCAGCAGGGAGGGTATATGAATGACAGGGAGAGCAAAAATGAGTCGTGGAGGTGATGTCCCTTAGAAGCAGTGAGCTAAAGGAGACCTAATTCCAAGTGCTATGACGCAAAATGTGTGTGGCAAGTTGTGGACTCTGTCACTTGTGCTGTAAGGCTCACCTTCTTTGGTTAAATTTGAGCTTTGCAACATTTTCCTTGGGGTTACAAAGCCCTACTGGGGGTTGGGTCTTGTACTCTGTTGCTGGTTTTGGAGTTGGAGAACTCAGCATCTTCTCCATGTCAGTAATTTGGAGGTCTTGCTGTGAAACTGAGCTGGGGAAGCTTTTAGGGCACCAGCTACCATGCCCATCATCAGTTTGAAGTGTGGCAGAGGATTTGGGAGGGGCTGCCAGAAGCTGCAGCCAGGGGGTCCCAGGGCCGTGGGTACACAGGTGGAGTGCTAGGCTCTGCTTTTTTGTTTTGGAATGCTTTATTTGGAGGGAAGGACACTGCTGGGGCAGGAGGGAACAGGAGGGAAGGGCACTATTGGGGCAGTCCAAGCCTTTTTATTCCCAAGAAAGCCCAAACCTGGGTGGCAAGCAGCTACTGAAGTATCTGCATTGGGGATTTTCCAAACAGTCAGGTGCCTGGCACCCTCGGTGTTGGTGCCCCGTGTTTTCACCCCCTCCTTAGGGTTTGGTTTTGGGAAAGAGCCAAAGCAGCAAGCATCGGGGGTGGGGGACAGGTACCACCTGGCCCTTTGCTAGCGGTGTTCCCTCTGTCCCCGCAGGCCCGCTTCACGGTGGACTGCCATTTCCGGGAGCGCTTCCAGGAGAACAGCTACAACACCTACGCCTCGGCTGTGCACCGCAGCCCCCGCTCGGGGCGCCAGTGGTACGTGGCCCTCAACAAGCGGGGCAAAGCCAAGCGGGGCTGCAGCCCCCGCGCCCGGCCCCAGCACGTCTCCACGCACTTCCTGCCCCGCTTCTGGCAGCCGCAGCCCCCCGAGCTCGCCTTCACAGTCGCCGCCCCCGAGAAGAAGGCCCCGCCGCCGAAGCCCAAGGTCGCCCCATCCCCGCCTCGGAAGAAGCCCGGCCCTGTCAAGTACCGGCTGAAGTTCCGCTTCGGGTAGTGCCACGCGAGGGTGCTGGCGCCGGAGAGACCGGGCGGCATCGGGGAGTTTTCGGGGATGACCCCGCGGGAGACCCCTGTCTCCCTCTGCAGATGGACATGGGGAAGCTCCCAGGTGGCCATTCCGGACTCGAGGTCTTCCCTTTCACCACACGAGCTGGGCGGCATCCCCCGGGAGGTGTGTGCTGGGATAACGCAGCTCGGGCTTGCCAAAGAGAATTCCTGCGGTGAACTGAAAGTGCTGGATGGACCTCAGGTTAGTGTTCTGGTGTTGGAAGAAGTAGAAAGGCACCTCTATAGCGAACATCTTTTCTTACCTTTTTTCACTAGTGACTCCTCTGACAATCATTTTCATGTGAGAGAGATGTTCAGAGCCAAGTGGTTTTGTTTTTCTTGCATCTCCTTTTTGCTGCACTTTTTCCTCTGACCATACCTCAGGCACCGTATATCCAGATGTGTCCCTTTGCCTTCTCTTAGAAACCAGCTCTTCCCTTCCACAGCAAAACAGAGAGACCGAGCCCTGCAAATTCACACCTGTGGTGTGAAGTGGTCTTCAAACCCTTGGCTGGCAATAATAGATGTGTGTATATATTTTGTGAGGGTTGCAGGTGTGGGGAGGTTGGCTGTTTGCAGCCCGCTCCTGGCAGTCTCTCCCGTTCTTGCCCAGACAGCTGGAGGAGCGAGTCTCTTCCTGTCCATCCAAGTATGGATTCAATGCCTGCTTTAAAATACCTCTGCCCTGATGCCGGGGCATTCCTGCTCCCTGGAGGAGTCCCTCCACAGGTATCCCCACAGGATAGGGATTCCTGTGGCTCCAGGTGCCCACTGGTTTCATCCAACAGTTTTTGCTGCTGATTTATTTTATCACTCTCAATACATTTGCAGAGGCAGGGAGCAAGGTTTTTATTTTATGGTGAGTGTGGTGACATGGCAATAAATGCTGTTACAGCTGCTTGTCCCTTCAGGAGTGGTTTTCCCCCCGGATTGCCTCATGGCCCTGATGTTGAACTGTTTCTCCATCGTGGTGTGATCTGTGGAGTAGTTGTGCATATGGAGTTTGTAATCAGTGTTCAGCAGTGTTGCTGTATGTACAGGCACTGGTAGCATTGAACCTCACCGGTGAAGCCTTAATAGGAGCCCAGGTGGGCTCGGGTTGGCAGAACCCCTCAGGACCTGAGCCCTACCAGCATCCAGCAGCAATAATGAGCCTCCTCTCCGCATCTGATTGTGGTAAAAATGGCTGTTTCCATTGGAATCATGGTTCTTCTGGTAGCCCCTCGCTGGACACACGTGCTCCATGTATGGGGATGGATGGTGATGCTGGAATAAAACACTTGTGTTTCATTTTATAACCTGATTGTGCGATCTCTTGCCTTGTCTTTGCCTTGTTTTCTTCCCCTGAAGGAAAAAAAACGAGTGCTGCAAAACTGGCTGCTCTGTGTGTTTCTGTTGGGTTGGAGTTGGCCAAAGTGGTGTTGGTGATGAGGTGGAGCAGAGGGGATGCATGTGCTCCTCAAACCATGCTCCCCAAACCATGCCCTGGGGTGTCCCTCTTGATGGCTTCTCTGGGGCAGCTGTTGGGACCTGGGTCATGGGAGGGTCAGGTGAACGGGGGTGTCCTGCGCTCCCTGTCACTTCCAGCCAGAGCATCTGGCTGTGCACGGGCAAAATCCAAGTGCTGCCAGTGAGGCATGTGGAGTTGTAATTAATTAGTGCTCAGTTCATCTCAGTGAGCTAATGGAATCAGAACCTTTGCAGGTGCTGCTCCAGCCCAGGCAGATGTGTGGAGCTACTTGGGCAGGTAAGGGAGGAGCAAATGTGCTAGTCTTGCTGCCACTGCTTCCCATCAGAGGAAAAAGGTATTGGTTTAATCTTTTTTTTTACAGAAAATTCTTATGGAAAAAAACCCCAAAAGCTGATGTTTTGCTATTGCAGTAATAATTTAAAAATAGCCATGCTATTGCAACAGAGGTCTGTGCCAGGGAGTGAGCATCCCCAGCAGGGACAGCAGGGTCAAGGAATCCAGCAGACACTCCCTGTTCCTGTGGGACATCCTTCTCTAAGGGAATTCACTAGGTTTGCTTAGTAGGAGGGGACTAAAAGCCTAAGAATATGGTAAATATTTCTTTTAAATTTAAAATTTAAATTAATTTTTAGGGGGTGGTTTTTTTGTTTTTCTGTTTTCCTTTTCAACCACCTCAGACGTACCACTAGGGAGAACAAGCTGGAAACCAGAGAAGCTAAAGAGGATTCCCAAGTTCCTTTCCAGGCAATTGCCACCTTCAGAGGAAGTGCAAATCCACGTGGAGCTGAGGAAAGGGATGCAGGGAGTACAGCAGAGTGCAGTGAGCTGGCACCGTCCCCCAGCTCCCTGGTTTTGGAGACATTTGTTGACATTCTGAAAGGAAAAAAGCCTTCCCACCCTTTTTCACCCTACAGTCTCCCTGCCAGGGGTGTATGTCTTGTTCCAAATCCTCCAAAAGGATTTGTGTGTGTCCTGCACTCCTGAGTGCATGGCTTGGAAGAAACATTCTTTAGCAGGAGTGAGAGGAAGAGGATTTGGAATGGAGCTGGCAAGCTCGGGCAGGTGAGAAAAGAAAAATGAACAAATGTAAGAGTTGAAGGGTCCCTTAGGGTGCCTCAGGGGTCTCTGGGAGAGAAAAACAGCTGTCCAGAGGTGTGAGGTGAGCTGACAGTGGGGCTGGCTCAAGTGGAAAGGCCACCTTTTGCTTGTCCTGGCCTGGTTTTCAACCAGAAATGCCAAAGAGGACCTGTGCAGTCCTTATGGGGTACAATTTTGGCGCTGAATCGTTTCCAGGGATGAACAAGCCACGTCACAGCGACAGGCAAAGGGTCCCAAATACTGGAATTGGGATGTTTGAAGTGCCAATGCACACTGCTGGGAGGGAAGACTTTGGGGACCGGGATGCCCGCGGATGTTCTGTCCCACGCCCGGGGGCAGGGCTGTTCGCTTGCGGGTGTACTCCCGGAGAGCCATCACCTGTGCCTGGCTGGGAGGTGGCAGCGGCTCCACAGGGGTGAGAGGATTACCTGCGTCATCCTGCCGAGGCTGTGGCCCCGAAATGTGTTTGCCGATGCTTCAGGCTCCGGGGGGCTAATGTGGGTGGCTCAAGAGAAGGCCAGCCGTCTGTTTCACGTTGTCTCGAGGGGTGTGATACTTTTGTGGAATGTGTTGCCGTGGATGTTGTTACGATGTGTCCCCGCTCCTTTATGCGGGATGTTTAACTTGCTTTTCAAAAAGCCTTTCGGCTTTGTACTGATGTGCTCCTCAAAAGTCGCTGGCAAGGGCAGTTTAGGCAGAGCTTATGGAATTTTTGGGTTTAGGCTTTTGTTTTGAGCTCTGCCTCCTCACGCTTGTTGCAGGGTGTGCTTGCCATGAAAATTGACTGCCTTGGGAATTCGGGGCTTTGCAGTCACGTTTGCTTGTATCTTGTGTCTGTTTCCCTCTGATTTTTTGTACTTGCCCCTTCTCCATGTTGGTTCCCTGGTGTGTACATCTTCAAACACTTACTTGTGTGCTTTTCTGGCCTATTGAAGAAAATAAATTAACAACTACGATAAACAGCAGTTTTGGGAGGGACCTTGCTACAAAGAGCTAAAAAGTATTTTAATAGCACTTACTTTGTCAGTGTGGTTGGTGAACGGTAGAGCCACTGAGCAGCTTTGTTCTGTGGAATTTTTCCCTTTTTGTGCTGCAGTGAGATGATTATGGAATGATTTAATAGCATGTGTCAAACGTCTTTGGTAGCATTTGTGGGCCATGCATATGCATGCTGCATAGTTCAGCTATTGCCATACCTCATGTGCTATCCTGTTTCAAGCTCCTTGTTCAGGCAAAATCTGACTTTTATAAAATTTTATTTTATTTTATTTTCAGAATTGACTCTTCATAAAATAATGGAATCCCAGAATGGTTTTGCTTGAAAAGGACCTTAAAGATCATCTCATTCCATCCCCCTGCCATGAGCAGGGACAACTTCCACTAGACCAGGTTGCTGTCTAATCTGGCCTTGAACATATCCAAGGGAACAAATGAAAGTCTTTTGGTCCACAGCTGGGACACAGGACTCAGGTTGTTCATCCAGGAAGGGGTTTCTTGGGTCCAAACAGAGAGGAGTTAGTTGGTAAGTGATATCTTGTGTCCTCTTTGGTAAACAAACTTTGTTTAATGGTTTTGGAAATAACTCTGAATGGCTGGTATTCATCACAATTGGGCTCCCACAGCCGGACCTCACTCCCCGGAGGGATTATGTTCACCTTTGGTCTTGCATAACAGCAACTTCCAGCTCCACTTTCCACAGAGGACTAAAAGAACCCAACAACCACAAGAGAGAATGCCTGGGCTGCTCCCCTGTGAGGCAGTGGCTGCGTGCAGTTGCTGTTCTCTGGAGGCTTCCACAATTCCTGTGTTATTTGTAGGAGTCCATAAGCAAGGCACAATTCAGCAGACAAGTTAGGGCAGACTGAAGGTGAGCAGAGGTGGGGATTTATCTCAAGGTGATTCTCTGGTTTTTCAGTCGCAGTTTAAATGTAACAGGGTTTTCTTGGGAGCTGAACCTCCTCCTTTGTGCGCAGGAAGGCTCATCCTGATGGGTATTTGAAGAGCTGGCTGCAGAGTAGCTCTGAATTACACAATCCTGCAAAGCTGCTTCGGACCAGTGGGCCACTATTTTCTCTCAGCTGGTGGTGTGGATCCCTCTGTGTCCTTTCCTCTGCCTTCTGAACGCCTCTTGATTAGTCACAGAGCATGCCCTAAGCCCCTTATTTTGTTTTTTCGTTTTTTTTCCCCCTGGCTTCTTAATGTATTTTGAAGTGGTGCAGTGAGGGGCAAACTGCTGGGTGACACCATTTCTGACTGGCACAGAAATGGGGGTGTGTGTGGGTGTGTACTTCCAGGCCAATCTAGGTGTGATGTGGAAGGCCTCTGAGCATTTTCAGCCTTGGCTACACAAGCCACAACACAGGCTTCTGAAAAAGCATAAAGGCTTTCTATAGGTATTGGTGTCAAATTTGGAGGGGGCGTGTGTTTGTATCTGGGGTCCACTCAGTTCACTGGGCCTGAAAGTTGTCCCTGAGGAAGAGAATGTAAGCAATTTTTCGTAATTCCAAGTGTTATGTCCCTAATGTTCCTAACACAATGTAAAGTATCTTTTTAAGAGGCTTAGGTGTGTTTGCTTAGCTTTGTACTGTAGGCAGGGGGTTTGTTAGGCTGGCAGAAATATTTTCTCACCTGGAGCTATGTTACAATAATAACATAAAATTAGTTGGTCTTCATTCTTCACCTCTTATTCTTTTTAGTTTGGGGAAAATATTTGGCATAAATGAATCAAATATGTTTAAGTACTTCCTTTCTCGAGGGGTGTTTTGTCATTTTCTTATGAATCCTCAAGCAAATGAAACTGCAATCTGGGAAATGCGTTTGCCATGTGGGTTTCTTCAGTTCATGGTCTGCTTGATGAGGGTTCTTTTGGACAAGATAGCTACAAAGAAAGTGTAAACTCTGTCATGTGCATGTGGCTTTCACAAACATCTGCCACGGCTTCCTCGGAATTGCTGCCGCGGTTTGGCTGCTCAGATCCTGACGGGGTTGGAGCTCAGATGTACTCAAGGTCGGCAGGGCACTCAGTGTTCAATGTTGGGAGGGCTGCAGGTTGTCTCGGCACCCTTGTCATGGGGCAGCTGGCACCCAGCCGAGCCACACCCTTCCAAAGTTATTCTAGCCACTATCACTTAATTCCTTTGGCACTGCTAGACATATCCAGAGGACCCTATTAATAGCTCCACTCCCTCCCAAATAGGGGTTTTTCTGCCCCAAAGGAGGCTGTCAACCTGCAAGAAGTTTTTTAGTTTTTTTTACCCCATCCAAATTGCTGTCGCACTGTGTAAGTAGTTTAAAAAGATGCTTCTGAGAAACTGGTTCTTAAGTGTCTTTTATCATTGCTGCCCGAGTAGGAAGGATGGGAAAAAATGCATTTGCTTTGCAGCAAAGAGCAGAAGACCTCCTGGTAAGATCATCTCGGGGAGTGTGAGTGCCAGCCAAACCCTTGCTGTGTTCCAGTGCGATGGCGCTGCAGGAGGAAAGAGCATGAGGTGCAAAGCCCTGAGCAGAGTGGTGGGAAATGGGAGGGAAGGAAGAGTTGGGCTAAGGATGGATTTAAACTGGGCTGGGTATTAGTGCAGGAAGAGATATTTGTCATCCAGACTGCCAAAATGAAGACCTATAAAACCCTAGCTCTGCCTTCAGTAGTTTCTGTTTTGTTAGTTTCTACTTAATGTTTACATAATGAGAAAAATGTCACTGTTTCCCACTACTGCTGTGTGAAGGCTTTTCAAGGCTGATGTGTTTGTTCTCCCTTTTTCCACTCCAAGCTTGGCTTTTTGACTCCTTTTTTTGATGTCTGCTGCATTGGGTATCCCAAGGAGGGCTGGATTCCTCAGTGGGGGTCTTAGGAGTGGGTGCTAATTCTGCTTTTTCTTTTTTTGAAGGTGTCTCAAAATGTGCTACCAAAATGTGTAATTTTCTCTTCTGAAAAATTTTCCCTCAATGACTGTCAATGCATGTATGTATTTTCATCATGTAGTCAGATGTAGTAAGAATTTTACTTTCCAAGCCAACACCTGTATTAACATTTGTATTAGATTTCTGCTTAGTTTGTGTCTGTGAGAAGTGGGATTTGTGCTGGAGAGGTTGGGATGAAAGGATGGAGTAAATCTGCTCCAGGGATGTGCAGTGAAGTATTGAGTTTCAGGGAAGGGGAATATTTATAACTTATATCCATATTTCCCTGTAATTCTGGGTGTTTGGATTTGGCCTGGGCCTGTCAGAAGTCACAACCCAACCAAGCCCCTGAACCCTCCATGGATGTTTGAAACACTTCCAGAGAAAGGCAAGGGAGTAACGATTCCAGAGAAAAAAATTATAGGTGATAGCTTATGATCAGTGGGGAATTTCCTTGGGAACTATCAATATGTATTGAAGCAGAGCACAACTTTTGGTTCTTTTCCTGGCCTGTAATTTCCTTTCTGGCTTTCATGAGTTTTGTGTGCTCCTGTTAAGGAAGTAGCGTAATTTCAGCTTGAAATTCAGGGTGTGGCTTGAATAGTCCGTGTTGTTTTACGCAACTTCTTTGGTTATGGATCAGAGAGGGAGAAGGGAAATCACTTTATATCATCTTGAATTTTTCTGTCTGGGCACATGGGAGTAGCTCTGCCCACGCACAGTTCTCTGAGAAGTAACCATGTTTAAGAGGTATTGTGTCTTGATTGCAAAGATTTGGTCCTACAGTCCCAGACAGATGTTGAGGACACTTCGGGCTTTTCAGCTACAGAGTTTGGTTGCAAAAGTCACTGAAACAAACAAATGACAGAGAACTTTGTCAAAGTGGTGCAATCAGACCCCACCTGACAGTCTGTGCTTTGTGTTGGAGGTTGTTGTGTATTTGCATTGCAGGGAATGAATGTCACCTTCCCAATTCAGTGCAACAGATCCTAAAGGCTCTCACAGCAATATTATTCTTTACTTCCCTTTGAGATAATTTATTTTCCAAACTGATAGGAGCAATTCTTTAATTTTTCATGGAGAAAACCACATGGCAGAGATAGTTTGCAGAAGAGCCCAGAGTGAGAGTTGTAGAGTGCTGACAGCTGCACCTTCCTGTGCTCTTTTTCATACACCGGGGAAAAATACACTGTGCAAAGTCGTATTTTCCAGTGCTTTCACACAGAAAAATTCTTCCTGGGAGAAAAGGCACAGATAATTATTCCTGCAGTGGTCCGAGTGGACCACGAGCACTGAAGGAGTGAGGAGTATTTTAGCGTTTTTCCAGCAGTTTTTGAGACCATCACGGGCGTGGGCACGAGCAGTTGGAGTGGAGCTGGGAAGCAGTGTTCCAGTTTTTTTCTGGTGCGGTGTTTCCCTCCTTTTCACCCGGAGCACCACCCGGGCTCTCTGCTCTGCCGGCCGCCCCCCCGGCCTATGAGGGGGCCCCGCAGCGACCCCGCCTAACGAGGGGGCGCGCGCGCACTGCGGGGCGACTCGCTGCTGGCGCCTGCTGGCCGCAAAGCGGTACTGCAGCAACAGGTGGCGCATGCGCGCTGGCTCCCAAGGCCGTGGCGCTTCTGCGCGCGGTGTTGCCACCCTGTGGGGAACAGCCGGTACTGCAGGGCAGCAGCCGCGGCGGCGGCTCCCGGGCGGTCCCGCCCGTGCGGGCCGGCGGTACCTGGAACGCGGAGCTGCGGAGCCGCCGCCGCCCCCGCCGTGCCCAGGAGAAGCCTCGGAGCAGCAGACACGGGTTCCGGCTCTGTAGAGGCCATCGAGGGGCGTGGCGAGACAATGGAGGAGCCGAGTGGCTGCTGTGGCTGCAGCGGCGGAGGTGAGTGGGGAGCGGCGAGCCGGCGGAGCCCGGCAAAAGCCCTGGAGAGGGGGACGGCGCCTGTGGGAGCGGCTCCGGAACGGGCAGCGGGGGCTGCGCTGGGGGCGCCGGGAGAGCGAAGGTGGTCCCGGGAAGGAGCTGCGGGGCTGGGCTGGGGCCGCCCGGCAGAGCCTTTCCTGGGGAGCAAATACTGGGGTTTGTCCCAGCCCGGCCCCGTGGCGAGCGGCAGCGCAGCAGAGGGGAGCAGGAGGAGCAGCGCGGCGGCGCAGGCAGAGCTTTCTTTTATTAATGTGAACGTGGAAAGCAGGGAGAGAGGTGGTATAAAAGCTCTGCGGGTGCTCGGGCAGGTGAGCCAGGACTCAGAGGAGGGAGTGGTTTTCTTGAGCTCCTGAAGTTCCAATTGCCTCTTTCAAGAGCAGTCGTGAGAAGTTTCCCGTTTGGAGTTGGGCTCTGAAAAGAAGGAACCTGAAATTGCTGCTTCTGATAAAACTGTAAGTATGGGAGGCCGTATGAAGCTCACTGGTGTAAGCAGCCAGTAACTTCCACTTTCGTTTTAACTATTAAAAATGGTGACTTTTATTCTCTCTGTGCGCAAACCACTTGGCTCTCCCATTCACTGAGGCTGTGAATTACAGTCCAAAGCATCCTCAGGCTCCTGGTGCTTGGGGACTGGGGTGTTAGGTGAGTAGAAAACATTGCAGTCTGTCTGACCTGTGTTTGGATGTGCATTTCCAGAGTTACTCAGACTGGGAAAAGGCCAAGAGGGTGGTGGGAAGGGCTTTCTCCCACGTTCGGACAACATCAAGGCAGGGATGTTTTTGAAACATCTCTTGGCTTTGCTTTCCCAGCCCAGGGTTAAATTGGTATTCGCTGAAGGGGGTGTGAAGTAAGGAGGTCTCTTTTTGGAGAGTGGGAGACAGGGACAGGCCTGATTGGTTGTCCTGGGAGGGCAGAGAAATCTGATATTGGCAGTATCGGTTTGTGGATGTTTAATCAATCTAGGGGTGCCAACACGTCTCAGGTGCTGGTGCTTCCCTTCAGAGGGAAGCTGGGGCTGAGGGACACTGGCACTGGGTGTTTAGTCATTGCTGGAAATGAGCACCTGGACCTCCCCCGAGGCTGTGCTGGGTGTGGATTTGGTCCTGTCTGGCCTCAGGTCTATGCAGCTGGTGCAGATTGGGCGGGTTTGGGGCCTGGAGTATCCCAGCCTCATAATTCTGTGTCACTATCTCCTTGCAGGGGAAAAGCATCCCTGCTTGGCTGTTCACTGCCTGCACACAGCAGAGCCCAGCCCTGAGGCTCCTCAGTATTTGTGTGACCCCCTGTCGGTGTCACCACAGCTCTCTGTGTCATCCCCCTGCCCAAGAGTGGGAGCTGTGTGGAGCCAGGGGCATCCAGCTGCAGGATCCAGGAGGATGCAGCTCCTCTTCTCAAGGAGGTAAGAGCTGTGGGTGCAGGCAGGGGCTGAGGTAGCCTGTTTTGGGTGGAAACTGTGCTTTTTACTGAGTTTGTGTTCCAGGCCAGCAGTGGGACTGGCGCTGGTACATGGGATATGTGGGGAAGCAGCGGCAGCACCTGTGAACTGTTTGGTGTCTGGGCTTGGTGACATCTGGGTCTCCCTGAGCGGGACTAGAAATGCCCAGGAGTTAATTTGTTCAGGGGTTATCTGAAGAATAACCGATTACATCTGTTCAAGTTTTGATATTATACTGAAAATTTCATGTTCTTACATCCAGCTTGCGGAGATGTAAAAAAAAAAGGACTTAGATTGCTCTGCATATGCAGTGGAAAATGCACGTCACCTTTGTAGATCTGCAGAAGTGCTGAGTCTCCAAGAGTGGTTTGATGGTTTGAAAAAGTACAACAGGGAATAGACAAGTCAGCTCCAATATGCTGAGGACCATCCCTTGTTATTTACAGCACGCTTAATCCAATAGTGAACCAAACCTGTGGCAATGATTCTAAATAAGAGTTGTACTTTTTTTTTTCTCTCGGTCACTGGGAAGCAGTGGGACAAGAACTGGACGATAAATTCTTGTCAGCCTGGCAGAGAGGCAGCAAATTTTGCTGGAAGAATATCCACAAGTACCTGTGAGATGATGATCTAGAGTTTTAAAATTAATCTGAAAAGGGAACTGTTATTTTGAAGGAAAACCTGGGGTGGAACATGGCAGAAAGATCATTTGATGAGAGATGTCCTGAAAGCCAGAAATATGTTGATATTAGGGGTTTTTTTTACATAAGAAAACCATCTGAAACTGCTCCAGGAAGGCTAAGAGAGGTTAGTGAGGAGCTGAGGACACACTTGGGATTGCTTCTGCCTTGTATGCCGCCCCTGCACTTGCAACCGGTTTTCTCAGGATGGTTTGGCTGAAGTTAAAATTGCCACTTTCCGCAGAGCTGCAGCAACATTCGTCAGTTCAAAAGCAGGATTGCCCTATATTCTTGGCTTTTTAAGACCTTTCGTTTTGCCCAAGAAGAAGCATCATGATCTTGCTGTTCTGTTCTGCCAGAATAGTGCCTCTGGTCCCTTTTTCAAAGAGAAGCTGCAGCATGGATTTCTCTCTCTTAGGTTGCCTTGTGCTAAAGAAAAGCACTTAAAGGTGCCTGCAAAGGCATGACTGGGTGCTCTGGAAGTCAGGAGTTGTTCTGACTTGATATCCTGGTTTTTGTTGGGACATTGAGCGGGTGTACTCTACTGATTTATTTGCTCTCCTTTGGTTCTCCTGCTTGAAATAAAAGTATCCCTTCCATTTTCCCGGGGTCATTATTTATCCTGTTTTGGCTGGCTCATTAGCAGAGGAAATGCTGCCTGGAGTGTGGTTCCACACTTTCTGGCCTCTTAGCGAAAATAAATTAGTAAATAGAGGAACTAGAGACACTTTTCTGGGAGGGATGAGGGGCTTGGCAGCCAAAAACTACTTTCTAAGAGTTACTTTGACATTGTGGTTTGTGCGCAGTAGCGCCAGTGGGCCAAGTGCACAGGTGCTGCCTTGTTCTGCTGTTGCCATAACTCAGGCACAATCCTGTAGCAAGCTGCGAGTTTCGGCACAAGCTGATTAAAAAAAAAAAACACTAAGTGGTATGAATACCTTAATAGAAGCATAGACTCCGAGAATGGCGCCTGGGGAGGGCCGTGGGCGAGCCCGCTCTGTCACAGGAGGGCTGGGATAGGCGTGGTGGCGGAGTGACAGCGGCGGCAGGCGGGGCGGGCCTGCTCTGTCTCAGGAGTGGGCGGAGGGCGGGAGGAGCGGGGACTGAGGGCTGGCAGCGGTTCGGGCAGGGCGGCGGCGGTGCCGGCGTACCCAGAGGCGCTTGCGCGGCCCTCGCGCGCGCCTCCGGGAGGGGTGGGGCCTGGCACCGCTGTCCAATCAGCACTGCGAGCGCCGCGCGGGAGCTGCCAATGGCGGAGCAGGGCGGCAAACTTGGGCGCCGGTAGCGGAAGGCGCGCGCCCCTTCCGGGTCGTCTGAGGGGCTGCGCGGCCGCGCGCCGGTGGGTTTGGGGTGGAAATGGTGTTTTTGGATGCGTTTGTGTTTCAGGCCAGCAGCGGGACGTGCGCGGGAGCGGCTGCAAGGTCAGCGCGGGGAAGCTGCGGCCGGACCCGTGAGCTGTTGCCCTCTGGGCCTGATGGCGGCTGGGTCTCGCTGGGCGGGTCTGGAAATGCGCAGGAGTTAATTTGTTCAGGGGTTGTCTGAAGAATAACGTATTAAAGCTGTTCGAGTTTCGATATTATACTGCAAATTTGATCTTCTTGCGTATATAGGAACTCTGGCCCTGCTTGCGGAGGTATAAAATAAGCCCCTAGAGTGCTCTGGATACATAACAGAAAACGCACTTTAGTAAAAGTTACTTTTGGAGAAACAGCTGTTGTATTGTAGGTTTGCAGAAGTGCTGAGTCTCGAAGAGTGGTATAAGGTTTGTAGAAGCAGAACAGGGAATAGACAAGTGGGCTCCAATACGCTGAGCACTGTCTTCTTATAGTTACAGAACCCTTAACCCAACAGTGAGCACAAAAACTGTGTAAAGCCATGCTAAGTAAGAGTTGCACCTTTTTCTCTCGAGGTCACTGGTAAGCGTGGGATAAGAATTGAAGGATAACCTTTTGCGGAACCTAGCAGGGAGAGGAGCAGTGAATTGTGTTGGAAGAGTTTCTGTGAGTACCTCTAAGATGATAATCTTAACAGCTTCATAATGAATCTGAAAATCAAAACATGTTATTTTGAAGGAAAACCTCAGGTGGAACATGAGAGAAGGATTATTTGATGAGGGATTTTTTTGAAAGCTAGAAGAATGTTGATGTTAGGGTTTTTTTATATAACTTCTGCTTGAAATAGAGGTGTTACTCTCCTCAGTCCCTTCCATTCTTCCGGGGTCATTATTTATTCTGTTTTGGGTGGCTAATTGGCAGAGGAAATGCTGCCTGAGGTGTAGTTCCACAGCAGATGTGAGCAAGCTCTTGCACGAGCTTCAAATGGGTCGTGGTTTCTGCTGCCTGGCAAATGTCCTGGGAACTGTTCTACTTGGGATATTCAGGGAGAAATGCAACACAGAAGGTTAAATCTGTGCCTGAACTGCAAGAGGATGGACCTGTGCTGTGCTGGTTTAGCCTTGAAAATGGAAGCTCTTTTTGGCTTATTTCACATTTCTTAGTATAATGTTAGAAAAAAGGTAAAAGAGCCGTTGGCAGTTGTAGCCCATGGTTCCCTCAGTCCCCTCTGGCCAGAGTTTTCGGAGCTCCTTGGAAAGGAGCTGCAATTTCTTCCTTCTCCAGCCGGGGTCACCTCTGGGTTAGGCAGAGCCGTTCCAGCCCGGGAGATGTTTCTATCTGTACGGAGGGGCAGTACGATTCAGCTTTTATAGCCTAAAAAGGTAATTTTCTAGAACTTATAGTAATTCAAAAGTTTTTTTTTGTATTATTTTCCCGTTTATTTCTATTTTATGCTGCTCTGAGGCATGTCTGTGATCTGTGGGGTTCCCTGCTGTTGGGCTGTGTATCTTTTTAGTGCTGTCACGGAGTTGGTCCAAACTCTGATTCTCCTGCAGTTTGCTGGTTTACAGGAGACCCCGTAATGTTTCCTTAAAACACTTCAACGTGGAAGAGTATTCCAGCTAGTGGTTCAGAAGGTACTGTTGGCTGTGATCAAAAAGACACATAGAAGAAGACATTTTCGGTTTTCTCTATTGTGTACCTCCTGAGCCAACAGAGAGCAGGTATTCCCTGTGGGACTGAGGGGTTTTTCATCTGGTCAATGCCCTCTGGATCAGCAGCAGGGCAGTTCTGTACAGCTTTAGAGGCTAGTGACTGCAGAGGATCCCAGGCGGCTAGAGTGATGCTGGCACAGTGAGGTCCTGGCTGTGCTCCCTAAGGCACCTGCATGGGTGCTGCACTCCTCTACACAGTTTGGGGGAGATGGAATCTGCTCCTGCCTGGGAGATGGAGGCAGTGCAAGCCACAGAGCGGGATGTCAGGGTTAAGAAATCTAAAATCTTTCCAGAAGCTAAGTTGATAGAATCCTGACAAAGCTTTTTGGAATCCTTATTTTGCCATAATGTTATCCACAGCCAGGCTCAGCCCCTTGTTGTAAGGCTAGCAGCACCCTTCGTGCCTGTCATGGGGATGGAGATGTTCCATCCAGCTCTGGTGAACCCTGCTGCTACGTCTGGATCCTTAGCAACCAACCTCTGCCAGAAGATGAATTTCTGTATCTTTTCTGAATGTACTGCTAGCCTATCCTTTTGTAAGAAACTCGACCCCAGCAACACAAGCTGGGGTTCCTACTTCCTGCCCTTTTCTTATGGGCTTTTGCAGCCCACCCCTAGGGCAGGTTGGGCTGAGGTTCGTTCTCCAAAGTGAGCCTCTTGTGACAGAAGCATTGCATACACTTGCTTGTTAACCAGGTCTGTTCCAAACTTGGTCCAGAAAAATGTATGTAAGAAATGAGCTGTAGGAGGTGGAATTCACCTGAAAGCCAGTACAGGTCTTGTGACCAGAAGAACTCAGCAGGCAGACAGGTCCTGACTTCTTTACACAGGTGTATGTTTACTCTGTCTAGCCCTAACCTCTACTCTGGTATGCATTAAACATTACTTGTTTATCCAAGGTGATAAAGGGCCCTGTGGATATTAGCACTGGTATTGACAAAAGCCTTAGGAAATTATGCAATACTTGGGAACTCCTATTTTATGTCCCAGACCAAGTTTCTCAGTGACTGTGCTGATCTTTTAGGAGGGGCTTGGTATGATGGGCCAGAGAGGAAGACTCCAGCCTCGTTGATGTGTCTGAGGATCCTGTTATCATAGAAGCAGCTTCTGTGACGATTGGAGCAAGTACTAGTTGTGTTTCTATGGGTAGCAGTGCAGCCATGAAAAGTGTTCAGGCACCTCAAATAATTAGGTGGAATCTGTTGGTGGAAATTAGGGAATTTAGTAAGATGAGGATTCATCCTTTCCCTGCTATTCCCTGATTGGGAGTGTGGAGGGAGGGAGGGGAAAGGTTTCCACCAATAAAACCAAATCACAAAACATATAAAACCCCCAAATCCTGGTGTTGGTGTTCTCAGTTGTGTGAGAACTGCAACCAGATCATCAGATGAAATCTGTGCCTGGGAGAATGGAACTTGTTGATTTTTTTCTGCCCCTGAGTATTGACTGTGAAGGCAGGTGGGTGGTCCTTTCGGGTTTCAAATGTGTGCTCCTGAAGCTGGGCAAGAGCACTGGTAACACTTGCTCCCCTAAAGTTTCCTCCAGCAGCCATTGCAGGTGGCTCGGGAAAGCTTTCCAGAGGACCCCTTTCATGTCTGGAAAACTGCTGAGGATGGTTATTGGATCTGACCAACAGTGTCCTCCTGACATGATTTCTTTACCTTTTACTGTTTTCCAATATCTCCAAGGGGATCCCAATCAAGAAATAATAATTTTTTATTATAAAAATATTTATTTCTTTTAAATGAAGCCATCTTTGTCTGTTTATTAAATTGCCATGGAAATGGCATGAGTCATGTGAGGAATCATAACTAATTTCAAACACTTCAGCCCTTGCAGTACAAAATATCCATCAGATTCCGTGTCGCTGGACAGTGCAGTGTGAAAGAGACTGCCTTTCCTCCAGATGTCAGGTTTCAGTGTCATCTCTTGAAGGCGCAGTGTGCATTTCTTCCCAGTGCAGTGGGGCACAGGTAGGTGTGGAAATTGTCTTACTTGTTGAGACTGCTCGTGCACGTGGCAAGCAGAACCTTTTATCTCCAGAAACCATAGGTGTGATGCTCTGCTGCTCATGCACGTCATGCTGCAGGTTTGACAACAGGTGTGATGGAGCACAAAAGCTCAGAAATGGGACCACTGGGTCTGGAGTCCTCTGGACCCTGAAACGAGCTGTGGGGAAGCTGGCTGTCCCTTTATGGTGCACACTGATTTCTGTTACTTCACTTACAGGATCATGAAGCAGAAAAGGGAAAAGCAGCAGGATGGGGATAAGAAACCAAGCAGAAAACGTTATTTCAGTGTTATGTTAGTTCACTGTAGCTTTTCTTTGTGTTTATCAACTGTTACTTACAAAGGACCAATTAATATAATTATTACTTCCCTCCCTCCCTGATCAGGATCCATCTGTTTAAGTCATAGCTGTGGTGGGACAGAGAAATTATTCCCATTAAACAGTAGTGTGTGAACTGTGGATGGTTTTAAATGCCTAAAAATGGCATAATTTCCTGTAGTGCACATTCCCCATGACCAGGCTGCTGCCTGTTACACCACGTAGAAAAGCATGTGGACAAGAAGGAGAAATGTTAAAGCGTTTTTTATTTCTTTGTTCTTTGCTGTAATCGAGGTGAAGCTCAAGTTAGGAGAGCTGGGTTCTCCCTGTGTGGAATTGGGAGCAGGACTGGAGCTGTATTTGCCCCATGTTTCCAGCAGTAGCCTGTTGCAGGTGTAGGTGTGAGCCCTGTGAGTGCTACAGAAGCTAAAAGGAGTTTCACACAAGATTCCAGCGTGAAGTTGGCACTCTGGAGGTAGTTCTTTACTGCTGCTGGGCACACATAAAGTGCCCCTTCCTGAATGCCTTTGTGAAAGACCTTGTCAGTTGTCAGAAGCTGTCAGGAACCTGTCAGTGCTGTCAGGACTTAATTGCATTTCAGACTCTGTTCATATACAGCTGAATTGTGGCGCTGCAGAAGTTGGTTGAGAAGCAGTTGTTTCAGTGGGATTTGGGTTATGCTTGTGAGCATGAGGTGAGTGAACAAGAATTGCTTGATGTAGTTAATGCTACTGGCGTGAGGAGGGTGCCATTGCTGTGGAACTTCTGGATGTGGCCTGGTAGTGTCCAGAAATGCCCCAGCGTGCTCTGTGTGCCTGCAGCCAGCTGAGGCAGACAAAACTAATTTTCATCACTTCCATTAACCTGGGAAAGAGAAGCCAAGTCTAAAAATCATAGAATGGAAGCATGGAATAGGTGGGGTTGGAGGGGGCCTTTAAAAGCCATGACTCCCACCACCTTGCCTTGAACAGGGACACCTTTTTTACAATCTTTCTGAATTGTTCTTCTTCCTGTCCATGATTATGAGAGAGAAATCCCAGTGTTTGAGGTGGGAGTTGTTAATTTCCCCCTTCAAATTTGGTTTGCAAGAGTGATTAATTGCAGCACTGAACGTGCTTTTGGACTGGGAGCTGAACTATGTGCAGGTTTTGGTCGACAAAAGAGAATTTGGTGTCCATAAAGCACATCTTGGCTTTCCAAGAGAAGTCAGAGGGGTTGCACTGGCTTCTGGGGTAGCTCAGAGGAATTGAGCTCCATTCCTGAAGACTTTAGAGTGCCTGGAAGGTGGGGCCACATTTGGGCTATAAGAGGACATAAAGCAAACCTCAGAAAATTTGGACCTTCAAAAGCGTTAGGAAAATGAATTTTGACAAGATGGTATGTTACGTCAGGGACTACAAATTGAACTGAGCAAGAGAATGTTGCAAGAAGCAATTGCTCTCTGTGGTATTTCACTGGAGTGTAGCAGCCGCCAGGCACCCCCCTCCCCGCCCCGCACCAGGGAGCGTCCCGTAACCTCACACCACCGGGTGCACCTGTGAGCTCCCGTTTGGTAACTCACAGAACAAAGGAAATGTTTTGCCAGTTCGCACCTGCACTGGCAGTGAGAAATATGCTCGGGGTTCACATGGGAGCAGTGGGAGGATGGCAGGTGAAGAGCTGAACTCCAGCCAGGAGCCTCTGGGAGCTGTGTGGGGTCAGCTCCTCACCTTCTCCCTCTGCCACTGCCAGCCCATGGGGCACAGGTGTCTGGAGACTGCAGAGAGGCTCCTCTACTCACTGTGAGCCTGAAATGGGACAGTTGGTAGCACAGGGGTGGACTGGGTCAAGCCCCTGCTGCTGGGATGATGCACAATGCACGTGAAGTGCTCACCCTGTTAGGAAATGTTTGCTTTAAGAAGCTGAGCTGCCGAGATGGATAGCAGAACACAGGGAACCTAGTTGGAATGCACAGGTGTCTATGGACATTTCCTAATCATCCTGTCAGGCAGTTCCTGGAAACCTGTATTTGTGACGTATTTTGTGAAAGAATAGGTAATGTCCATTCCTAGAAGGTGAGTAGTTGTCAGCTGCTGTGTGATTGTTGCACGTGGAAAGCAAACCAGGTGGGAGATGAAGTATTGGCACTCCTAAACTGAAACGGAAACAGATCCCCAGTAGCTCTGAAGTAAACCAGAAGCCTGAGCTGATAATCACTGTGTTGATTATCAGCTAGGAATATATTTTTTCCATTCCCCACAAATTAGTACTCACGATAATGAACATTTTCATATTGTGATAATCTCCTATGATAAACTCTGTTATTTGTACCTGACCAAAGCAGAGCAGCATTAATAAAGTGCTAGCAATACTCTGTGCTAGGTAGAAAAACAAAGCAGGAAAAAATAGGAAAAGGTATCTTTTGGAAATAGCGATTTCCTCCTGAAGATGGCAGAGAAACTGCAGTGCAAACCTAGCAGAGACACATGAATAGACCACCTTGCTGTGAACTGGAGGTCTGGTGGTTTCAGGGGCTCTGCACACCTGGAGGAGGGTCTGGTGGGCTTCTTGGTCAGTGTATAATCAATTTGTGGGGTTTTTTCAGCCCTTCTTGTATTTTTATAATTTTTATTTGAGCTCTCAGATTAGGTCATGTACTCAAAGGACTCTGGATGACGCTTCCCTATGCATGAAGTCTCCATAACACCCGTCTCGAAGAGTGTGTCCAAACACTTGGCTTTTAGGGATGGTAGGTTTCTAATCCACCCCTTCTGCTTTGCTTTGAGCAGAACAATGCTGTTGAATCAGTTTGCATTTTGGCTGGTGGGGAGAATTCTGATTCTTGCTAGAGGAACTTAATGTGGCTTGTGCATGTCTCAGCTAAATTGTAGTAATGTAGGTTATTGCTCAGACTAATCACTAAAAAAGGTGAAAAAGCAAATTGAGATCAGAATGGTCTGTGACACACTAGTCTGCTGCAGCTGAAATGGGACAAAGCATGGGAACTTCTGGTCTCTGGATAGACTTCTGCATATGTACAGCCTTTTGTGTTTTCACTGTTGGATTTCACCCCAAAACCCTCCCAGTTGTAGGTGCTGGTAGAAAGAACGAGCCAAATACAAAGTTGGCTAAATTGATCTTTTCATGAGGATTTCAGTTGTTTAGGAACCTTACCTGTCTCTTATTCTTTCCTGCCTGCTTTTACTCCAGTCTTTGATTCCTGTAAATATGTAAATATTTTTTCAATTGCTGAAGCCAGGAGCATCCATTGTGCCTGCTGGTGCTTTGCCCTCACGCTTGTGCCAAGTCAACAAACACCTGGAATGTGCTTAGTGTGCCGTTCCTGGCAAGCCAACTTTGAGTTCCTGACTGGCTGTCAGATGCAGACACAGCAATCTCAGTGTTAAAAACAAGGACCGGTTCTCTCATATCGTGTAGTAGGAAGTTAAACACCGTTTGGAAGTGTGGCTTGGGTGAGTTGGGACCTCCTAGTCCTCACCTGCCTGATTTGCACTGTTTGCAGAGAAAGGGCTTCCATAAGTAGAGGAGAATGAGCACGAGTGCCTCCTATGAATTTGTCCAACCATTGGATCCAACTATTCAGGGTTGTCTGCCCAAAGTAAGCTCAAAGAAATGATCAAGGTGTCTGTTACCTGCTCTTTGGGAGTTAGTGGAGTATTGGACAGCTGTTGTCAGCAAAGAGCTGATCAGCAGATGGCTCTGAAGTACCTGAGAAGGGTGTGTGACAGAGGGGGATTTTCCAAAGCTGTTCAGCATCCCCACCGCCCTGTGCAGAGCATGCTGACAGGGAGGGGCACGTGCACTTCAAGCACAGCATGCCCCATTTCAGAGTACTTTAGGGCAAATCAGCTCTCCTAAAGCCTTTCCTGCATAGAGAAGGCTCTGTGTTCCATCAGCTACGAGGCCTTACCCCATATCTCATTTTGCTGTCATGTATGTTGTCTCAAGTGCCCGTGGCTGACCTACGGGATGTGTTTCCAGTGTTTGATTTCCAAATGAGCTGAGGTGTCAGAATGATACAGGCCTAGTTTGCACTCAGGAGATGTTCTACTTGCTTGCTCCCCCAGAAGAGCTGCCTTAAAGAACACTCCTCGCTTACAGGGACAGTTTGCAAACTTTAGTGTTGTTCTAATGATAATAATAATAGACAACCTGGGAAGGACTGCTTTGGATTTATGGCTGCACGTTGTGTTTTGACAAAATAAAAATGACATTGGTGCTGCTTTCTAACCAAGAGCTTTTGCATAGACCTTGGTTGTTAGCAGCAGAAGTCAAGTGCGATATAAGACTTAAACTATTATAAAATAAACCCTATAACTCAGGGTAGGTTTGCTGAGACTGGTGTATGTAAAAGACATTTTCTGGCCTCAGAATGACAGACTGTCTTCCATCGTCCAGAACCCAGCTGGAAAAACTATCCCTTCCTTTGGTTTAATTCCCAGGGATGTTGTTTTTCTTTCCAGCTTTTGCCCTTAGAATCTATCCATTAAATGTAGAGCAGTAAGTTTGCTTTTTATGGAAAATATCTATGAACAATAGGGAAAGGATGAAGCCTCAGTACAGCAAAAGAGCACTGGACATTCTATAAATAGTAACATTTTCCAAAGAGTGCTGAATGCATCTGGTTTCAGTGCAGCAGGGCTTTGCACATCTTAGTACAAATGCAGAGAGAAGTTTGTCTTATTGTGAGCCTAGACTGACCTCTGTGGGGCCAGCTGGCTGTGTGTGCTTACAGGCAGCAGGTGAGGGAGCATCCTGCTTCGTCTGGAGGGGGTGTGCCTTAGGGAAGTTATGCTGTTCTCTGGCTGCCCGTGGCCCTTATCTCCTGGAAAAATCCTGCTGACCCTTTGAACAAGGGTGAGCCAGAGTGTAGTATGATGAAAAGTTGCTGCCTCACAGTGCTGAGAGCTGAAACCTTGTAAATGAGGAGGGGACTGGAGTGTATCAAGTGTTCTGCTACAGTTGCTGGTAATTATTCAAATAGCAAGGGACAGGACACCTCTTAGCTGGACAGGGTCCCAACCGGGGTGGGCTCCTGCCCTCCTGATGGGACTGGCATTGGAGCAAACCTGGTTCTTGGGCAGGACTGCATAGCATGGGGGCTTGGATGACATGTCAGCTGGTGTTCTTGGGTCACTTCGGTCGATCCCAGTTCAGTTCATGGCATTTCTCCCTTGGCTTCTGTAGGCTTAAGTTGGGTCTTGAAAGAAATGCAACCATTTCATCTTTCCATGCCATTAGATATTTGTAGCCCTCCCTTTACAAAGGTGAGTGCTGCCTTTTAGGTTTGCTATGGTGATGTCGTTGCCTGATACTCTGACCAGTGGCTGCTCCTGAGCACTGATGCTGAGGAAATTACAAATGAGCAGTATCACAGGCTTTGGAGTTTAGTATGTCAGGAGACATAATCAGGCATATTGATTCTTTCTCTCTTACATTTCCTTTCTAATTAAGAGCAAGTTTTTGGTTGTGGAATACTTCTGCGTGTTCCTTAGAACAGTCACTTATGGAGAACATGAAAGCTAAGCCAACTAAAGGGGGAAATAATTGCAACAGGGAACAAAGATTTTCTGTTGGGTGATATTAATACTTTACTTAGCAGATAGGACATGGCAACTGCTCATTAGCCAAGCTTGTCCCACCTTGATTCAATTTCCCTTGAGCTGAGCTAAGAAGAAATGCACATCTGTAGAAGACCAAGAAAACTGTGAGGCACACATGGTGCTGCTCTGCCTGTGCTGGGTCATGCCCCATGGGCTGCAGTTCTGATGTGGTTGCTGGCACTACCTCAGGGACTTGGGGAACCTGCTTATGTACAAATTTGCCCGCTGTCATGGACTGAGCGTGTGGAGTTTGGAATCGTTAGCTCTGTAGTTTTCCCCCCAAGAAAATCTGCCTG
Organism: Chaetops frenatus; assembly: GCA_013400775.1. Taxonomy (NCBI): domain Eukaryota; kingdom Metazoa; phylum Chordata; class Aves; order Passeriformes; family Picathartidae; genus Chaetops; species Chaetops frenatus. Next base: position 55,122 of record VZTR01010315.1, on the reverse strand, counting down.
GAAGACCTGTCCCAATAGAAGTAACCCTATTCCAGCATGAGGAAGGCTTTCTAGAAATCATTTTACCCTGAGCTAATTAAAATGAGAGATCTCCACTGCCAAACCACAACTGCTTTCTAGTGTCTGGAATCTTGCTTTAAACTGATGCAAATACATGTGTTCTACATCTGTTGTGGAGAGTTCAGCCCTGACATTCTTTCATCCCATGCAATATTTGTGAAATAAAACGAAAATAAGAGGATTGGATGTGCTTCGTACAGATAGGATATTTAGTCACCTTGGAGGTGCTTCCACCATGGTTTCAGTGCTCACGGACTGCTCCTGACAGCCTGGGTTCAGTTGAAGTTGGTGACTGACTTTGTTCCCACGTTACTTAATTATTCCAGGTCTGTTGTGGAAAACAAGATGGAGAGGGAATGTACTGGCAAACATAAGCAGCAGTGCCACTGCAGCCCCTTCTTCTTTCCTTTGGAATGTACTGCAGCTGGAATGGGCACAGGACTGTCAGTACTTCCATCAGGTGCCTGCCTGTAAAGGCTTTTCCCTAGGCTCTGCTCCAGGGGGTTTCCATAACTCTTCTGTAGTTGTTGATAAGTGCTCCTTTGTTTAGCAATAGGAATCACTGGGCACTGTGAATATCTTAGGGACAGACTCCCGTGTTTGGTGATCAGTAGCAGTGAGACGGTGATTGCACACAAAGTAATTTCTGTTCTCTATGGAATTGTAACAGTTGTAGAAGTATTTTTTTTGTTCAACTGGCAGCATTTGAGATAAAAATATTGTCTGTCATATGATTCTGAGCTAGTGTTGACAGAGTTGTCAAAATAAGGTGGGATGGAATAAACCGAATTTTTCCTTTTACTGGACATAGGAAATTAGATAGATCTGTTAATATTATTTGTTGAGTCACTCATTTTTCATCCCAGTGCCTGATTCCCTTTCCTCTGGCTCTGAACACAACTGTGACCCAGAAGCTAGAGATGTCAATGGTGGATATTGCCAGTCAGTCTCGGGCTGTGCCCCTTCAGTTAGATTTGCTTATTCCTTGGCCCTGCGTGCTCTGTTCCCTTCTTTTCTATCCAGTGAGTGTGTAAGTCCAGAATCCGGTGCTTGGGAGCAAAGATCTGCTTGTTCCATTTAGCAAATATTTCTGACATATCGTGCTTAGTAATCAGCTTTTCCCTGTAGGTTTTATTTTGACATGTCTCAGGCACAGACATTACTGTCACACCAAAATGGTACAGAGTGAATTTATAGCAGCCGCTGTCTGAGATGGGAACTAAATGGGGTAAGAATAGAAAAACAGACAGTGATATGACAAACTGTCTTCCACCTCAGATCCTAAATATCAGTGGGTTAAGTAAATCTCAGCGGAAAACATCAACTTCCCCCTGCTTCACAGCAAGCATCCCAAAAGGCCGTGGTTGGGAAGGAAATGGAGGAGGCAGGAGGTGTGTTCCACCAGGACCCTGCACTGCCCCAAGGGCTTCCTTTCTCCCTCCTGAGGATGTGCTGCCCCAAACTTTGGTGGTGAGCACGTGGGCAAACGATGGCCACATGCTTTTTTAGAAAAACAGATACTTTGGTCAAATATGAAGAGAAGGTCATGGGAAACATTTGCCACCCTTTCTTGTTCAATTAAATTACCCCTGAGCCCCAGCCCAGGCTTACCTGAGATCCTGAAGATGTATTTGTCATGCTATGAAACCACAAGGTAGCTATGTAGGAGAAGATTTTACAGAAACACTGTGACTGAATGAAGCAATTAAATGGTCTGGCTGGGTCTCAAGTGTCTAGGAACTGTTTCACTGGGCAGTGAATGCAGAAAAAAAGCAAGCAAACTGGCCTCCATTCTGTGACTGATGCCTGGCTCTTGGTTTGACATTGGATGTCTCTATGCCTGAGGACTGTGTTAAGGGTGTGCTGTGAGTACTTAGAATTTTTTAGATTTTTGTCTGAGCAGGTTTTCTGTCTGCTCACACAGTTGCCAACCAGGTACACCTAGGTATTGGCAAAATACAAATACAAATGCCTCTGGTACAAACTCAAGCCCTCTGAAAAGCTTTAAGTCTGTGCAAAGTGTTTTAGGTCTCCTGTGCTGGTGGCTTGTGTAGGTTCTGGTGGGCTACAGCCCCAAGAACCTGGACACTTTTCCAGTGTAGAACTGTATCGTAGCACAGCTCCTGAACCACAGTTTTGCCATCTGTAAAAGCAAGAAAGAAACTTGATTTTAGAAGGATGCTCCTAATGTTACAGTCAAGCAAAGTCCTCCAAGGAGAGAAAACTGTCAGAACTGCCATTTGTTTCTGCTTTATACAACTCCATGTTGCCTCCACTGTCCGATCTTTCTTCGTTGCACTCCTACCTGGACATGTGCTCCATCTTTGGGAATAGAAGTTCCGTGCTGTCCCAGTTGGGTTCCTGCTTACCCTTTCAGCACTTCCACCATCTAACTCTGAGGTGCGGAAGAAGTATCCATAGTTGACTGGGCTTTGTGTGGGAGGGAGCATTTTTGTTATTTTTGTATGAGTGTGGATCCTTTGGGCCTGCTCAATGGAGGGAGTGCTGCTGTGGAAGGAAGGCTGTAAATTGTTTGAAAGAGCAAGTGCTGTATGAGGAAATGGTACCAGTGTGTTGGAATGGATTGTGCATGCAGGACAGGAGACTTATTAGCTTACAATAACATTAGCTTTGTAACAGCTTATAGAGGTCCTTCCTGAGGCTAGGCTAGACTCTGGAAATGCAGAGATGGAGACCAGGAGTGTCCTGGAGCATTCAGAGGAAAATGAGCTATGAAGTTACCTGCCCAGGAATTTACCGTAGGAAAAAGGGAAATTTCGAGGACGAACTCTTGACCCTGTGTGTTTCTGATGTGCATTGGAGCCTTTCTGTCATGTGGGGTGTGCCAGTTTTCAGCAAGGTGTGTACGGCTATGTTGGTGCCAGGCTGGCTTTGCAAACAGCAGAGGCCTCAGCAGGTGAAATAGAACACCAGGGAGAGTCTGAGGGAGCACAATGAAGGAAGCAGGGAAGGAAGAACTATGCTAACACAATCTAAGTGTATAATTCCACATTCTTGGGAGAGTTTTGCTGAAACCTCCACTTTTAAAGAAAATATTTGGGGATCATTATTACAGGAAATAAATTTCATGATGTTTTTAAGTTGTATCTATAAAAAACTAGAAAGGATACTGAGTAGACAGTCCTGGTCTGGTGAGCGGGTCCCAGAGCTGTGTTGGCTTCACAAATGTTTTGCATGTGCTGTTCTTAAAGAGCAAAGGAGAACAAAACGGGGGGAAAGCCCAACACAAAAACCTTCAGCCCCCTCATCTTCCAAACCATTAACATTTTCCCTGGTTTTTTTTGTGCAATAATTGTATCAATTATGGTTTGCATTTTTTCCACTAAGTGTTTGAAATAATGAGTAAAGACTTGAACTCCGAGAAGTGTCTGTTGGGAAAATCAGGCATAAAAAGAGCCCAACCATATTTGTGAAACGAAATTGCAATTATGCAAATTGCAGCTACTGGATGTGTAGGCATGGGAGCCTGAGAGAGTGGAACTGGCAAGCTCTTGGTTACCGTGGAGAAAAATTCTCATTCGTGCTGTAAGGGAAGGCCATGCTTGGCAGTTTGTGAGCATGAAATTGCGTCATGGATGTATCTGCTTGCTGCTTCTATTTTGGTGTAGAAGTCAAGTGGCTGGAAGTTTCTATCTTTAATGATTTCCTCTTGTTTGCTCTAACAAACAGCTGCACCACATTTTTTGACACCAGTTAGAGTATTTACTGGCCAGTGCTCTGCAGAGACAAAAAGGGAGGCATTTAATCTAATATCCTCCAATGTCTCAAGTGTTTGCACTTGGGAGTTTTCTTTTGGGCAAGTGCAAAACAAATTAATGTTGCAGTTTGACACAGGCTGCCCTCTGAGCCTGATTACTGCCAGGAGCTCCTGAAGCACATCTTGAAGAGCTCTTTGCCATAGGGTACAGCAAGTAGAAAAAATCACCTTGTTACTCAGAATTGCTTTTAAACATCAGTCCAAGCAGATCTGAGGAGAGTCATGCATTGAGCTTCTTCAAGTTTGTGATGACTTGTTAACCAGGGATTTAGACCAGAACATGAGCCTCATGAAATACACAAAAACTAAGGTTTTGTTAGGCCATTTTTGATAACTCAAGCCTGCACTGAAGCAGGAAAGATGCTCAGATCAGACTGAAAGTGAACTCACAATGGGGGCCCAAGTCCAGCTTGTGTCAGCTGGAGGTGTGACCCAACCTATGGACAGTCATTCAAGTTCCTGAGAGTCATTGTGAGAAAGTACCTTCTCATCTGCCCAGTCACTCTGTGCTCAGGTGGTCACTGCAAGGACTTCAGACTGCTAGGAGGTGTCTCTATGCCAGCAATGTTCTGTCACAGCTCTTGGTCTTTAGGGAAATCTACTGGGCAGGAACCCACAGCAGCCTCTGGAAAGGTTGCAGTAATGTATGGAAATGGACAGTTATTGACAAGAGTAACTCAGGATGCCTTAATGGGCAACTAAATGTATAACTTTGTGCTGTGTCATGTTCCTGTACTTTATTGCCCCAAAGGTTTCTGCTATATTGAACAAAGCATAGGCAGATATATCCCCGTGCTTTCTTGTTACTTCTCATGAAACTGGTTTTCAGGCAAGGTCTTTTTCCTGTGGGTCAAGTTTTTGCCTGATATTTAAAAGCTTGCAGAAGGCTGGACCTGTGCAGTGCCCAGAGGCAGCAGTGGGAGTCTTGGGACACAGGTGACCACCACCTGAAGGAGTTGCTAAATTCTTGAACCTGCTCACAGTTGTGAGCGCTGTTTGAATATGAGAGCTGTATGAAGTCAATAGTTTTACCCTCAGCTGGTGCAAGCTCTCTGTCTGCACAGGTGGGGGGTGAGCCATGGAGTCAGTAGTGAAGCAGTTGTGTTGGCTTACACAGTACTCGTGGGGAGTCAGAAAGAGAAGTGAGGTTTTCTTAACATGGAGATGTATGCTTTAACAATAAAACAATTTGCTTTCTCCATCCAAATCCCCGAGCGCTGTTGTGGAAAAATACCTAGGGCAGCAGCTTTTAATTTGTAATCCAGCTTGCATAGCAGACGCTGGAGGTTGGGTGCAATAAATCAAGATGGAAATGGCTGGTGCATACTTCTTGGTTCGGCCATATGCCACAAGTGATGGTTTTGACAGATGCATTTTTCCCTAGAGATTACATTTAGTTCATCAGTCTTAGGTTAAATGTGATGGATCTGAGGTAAGATTCCAAGGCTTCTCCATTAGCCACTGAGCCCATAGTGTTTGTGTTAAAACAGTGCAATGGGAAATGTGACCTGGTGCTTGGGAATTGCACTGGTGCCAGTTGTGCTCTCTAGCACTGTGTTCGTTATGTCATACCACACACATCTGATAAGGGAAGACGTGATGGTGTTGGATAAGTTCTTGTGCACAAGGACTCTGCAGGTCATGTGGAGAGCACTGGTTTTTATTTAATAACTGAGGTATGCAGGTGCTAATTTGAACCAGATGTGTGTGAGGCCAAAGCCAAAGTTTGTTACACCATAGTGAAATGATGGCTTTGCATTTCTGGGACTCGAAGGAGGTTTTGGATCAATCTTTATTTACTAAAATATTTAGGCAGCTATGAATTCTAGGGCTTGAATTATTCACTTCAGTTTTGCTTGAAGAGTTACCTTCCTCTATTTCCTCCCTCCATTCGAAGCCCCTCTGATATGGTCACACTTGAGGAAACCTTTCTGGAGCGGCCAAATTGGTACCAGAGCATCAGGAAGTTATTGGCTGCCCCAGGTCTCACTCCACTGAGAGTCAGTGGCCTTTGCATTGCGTGTCTCTGCGGAGGTGGGGGTTTGCCATGCACAGGGGCTCTGGCACAGTCAGCCTGTGTGTGGGCTGAGATAGTCCCGGCTCTGTGCCCCTGTCCCTCCAGCGGCACGGGCATCTCTCTGGCTGCTGCAGTGTGGTGGGTGCACGTGGCTACGCAGCTTCTGCGGCTCTCGCTGCCACCTTCCCGGAAAGCGTCTCCACGCGGGGAAGCACTCCCAGTCCAGCGGGGGGTGCGCGCTAACTCGCACACGCAGCTAGATGTTATAATAAAAGTGGCAGAGGCGGGAGGGGATCCTGTTTCCGGTATTCCAGCCGCAGCTTATCGCGCCCGTGCGCTGAAGTAGCCTGTAACAAAAGAACAAGCGGAGAACACAATCCAGGGTTATATACAGGTACTGGAGAGGGCAGAGCCAAGCGGCAGGGAGCGGTGAGCAGAGAAGGTAGGCGGGGAGACAAGACACGCTCACCAACGGGAAGAGCAGCCAGGGAAGACGGAAGGTNGTCCTTGGGCTTCCACGAGGGAAGCCAAAGCCTAGGGAGCAACTTAATATGCCCACAGCCCTCCACAAGTGCAGGCACAGGTGTGAGCAGGTAGCTGGTGCAGAGGAGGGGCTGTCTCAGTAGGGAATTTATACATATATATATATATTCATATATGAGGACGCTAGTGGGCCTGCCCAGATGGCTGAGCCCTGGAGGGGCACCATCTAGAGAACATTACTGCCCATTGATTTATCCATGCCTGGGCGAGAGGGACAGCCATCCTAACCTCACCCCTGTTTTTCCCTCTATGGGTCTCTTTGGATTTCTGTTACCCCATTGGTGTTTTGGCCCATTGGCTGTTCCCCCCCCCGTTCCTCTTACAAGGGCACTTTCCAGTTGCTTCTCTGCCCCCTGTACCCCAGTTGGTTTGTTTCCCTGCTTGTATTCCTGGGCTACACCCTCCTTCCCGCCTACCCTTTGTTCCCGTTGGCTCATGCCCTTAAACTCCTTCCCTTCGGTCCCTGCTTAAAAAGCCTGTGCATCCTCAGATATGTGTTCTTGTCACTGGTACACTCTCGGTGTGCAGGCTAATAAACCTCACCTGGGATCTCCATACAAGGACCTCTCCTGCCTCTGCCTTGTCATTCACTTACCATCCTGCTGTGTGTGCTGTGAGCCTGTGCCCACTTGCCCGCCAACCGGAGCTCTGCCTTACTCGGGGAGCTTACGGAAGGTTGCAGTGTGTGGGCAGCTCGAACCACGCTGCAACACATACATATAAAATGTTTTTCTTGCCTACCTTATTACCCTCTTCAGACAGCAGGAAATAAATTGACTGTTTGCATGATGTGATGTATTTCAATTTTAGCATGCAATAGGCAGCAGGCTGCATCAGACAGCTGTATGTTACCTTTGGTCTGCAAGCATGGCCAGTCCAGGAACCCTAATGTGTTCCAGGTTCATGGAGATAGTGAGGAGAAGACCACCTGCCACACATTTGGCTTATGCCACAGTCAGTGGTGAATTTCCTGTATTTCAGTTGGATCTGTCAGTGCTGTAGGATAAGATGATGATACTGAATGAACCGTTACCTCTGGTGTACTTGGCCAGCCCAGAACTTCAATGCTTTGAAATTTGTATGAGCCTTGGAATTTGGTATGGCTGTCCCTGTGGAGCAGGCTCCACAATGGGAGTGCTCCCTGTTGGCCTGAGAGACCTTAGGCAGGCTGACATTTCTGTTTTCATTCAGGTTCGTGGTTTGGTGTGTTTGGCCAGTTCTGGCCCTCCTGGTGCAGTGGGAAAATCAGTGTTCAACCTGCAGATTGGTTATTAGCAGGAATTCCAGAGTTGGGCATCAACATGACTGTTCTGAACAGTGTTTTCTCATGTGGAGACTGCCTGGACTGCTTAGGTTTTTGGCTTAACAACAGGTTAAGAGGTCTTGCATACTTGTGAGTTTGAACCTCATTAAGAGGTTTTTTTAATCAGTGTTAACCTCCTGAAATCAAGAGTGTTTTGCTTCTCGGGTTTCTGCTCATCTTTGCTTTTTCTCTGACTTAATAATATTTGTACATTCCAGGGATGTGCTTTTGCTGCTGCTGTGTAGCATAATAGCAAGATCTGCTCTAATGCTTGCACAAAATTTTATTGATCCCCTTTCAGTGCTCACTGGGGAGTCTCTTATGGGGCCTGAAATTATTTAAAAAGCAATGTTGCTTTCCATTTTGGGTCTGACTTTTCCAGACTTACAGCAGTTACTATAGTTTGGAACTGAGCTGCTGATAGCATGCCTAACTGAATCATAGATGTGTGCACAGGACTTGTTTAAAATAGTTGTGATTTTACTCTGTGGCAATCACTTTCACCAGGAGAGAGTATGGAATTGCTGTAACCCAGGTGCCCTTTTTGTTGTCCTGTGCTGAAGAAGATCCATTGTATGGAAAGTGTCATTTCCACAGGCAAAAGGAAGTAATTTTCATAAGGTGGAATCTTCAGTTTTATTTCTGTGCAATGTGTTCAGTGTGATTATTGAAAGAAAAAAAAAAAGGTGGACAATGATGTGAGAGCTGGCAATGCAAGTTCTTTTAATTAATGTATGTAGCCCAATGCACTTAATGGAGACATAATATGTGTCCAGCTTGATGTAAGGTGTGTTTATTCAAACTATCAATAGGAGCGTGTTTCAGCTTTGTGATTTACCCCTCCTCAGGTAGCCAAATGTGCAGAAAGTGCCATCTGCCTGGGCCAAGACTGCTATGGAACCGTAATACCCACTTTTTGAATCCTGCCAGCTCCATTGCTTTCTTGATCTCTGTATCATTTTCCTCCTAAGCACTCTAGAGTTGAAAGAAATAAAGACTAAATGCTCATGCAGTGGGTCAGGTGAGCTCTTACCAGACAGCTTTGTTAAAATGGCTGTATCTTGGATTAATATCAAACAACTCTTGTCATCTTTTCCTAGCGTCTGTCTGGTTTACACAGTAAGATGTACACAGGTTCTTCTGTTTCAAGACCTGCTTTGTTGTGGGGTTCTTTAGCAGAGTTGATCTTGCTGCGTGCCTTCGCTGTATACACACATTGCAGTCTGAACAGTGCTGTGATAATGAACTTGTTTCTCATACAGGTCACCTAGTCATTTAGTCTAAATGAAAGAGGGAATTCTGTTTCTGTCTTGTTTCTTTTGGGTTTTCTGGCCACTCTAGAATTGGACTTTGGACCTACCTTTCTTCTTTCCCAGTGGAAATCAGTGATTTTTGTTTTCAAGAGCCATCTTGTTTTAGTAGAAGCAATTGACTGAAATGGGTCAGAACACAAGTGTATTTTTAAACTTGGCCAATCAGTTCCCTGTTACTCCTGCTCTTTCGCTTTAGTCTTTTGTATAGGAACGTACTGAATTTGATGGCTCAACTCAGACTCCAGCAGGAACAGCATACATGTAATTTTCCAAACTTTCCTTGTGCCTGAGGGACACCAGAGGAACCTTCGTTGCAGAGGGCTTCGTGCTGCCAGCCTCATGTTGATGGTACCCACTCTTGTTGGCATTGGTGATCCAGACTGATAGTGGAGCGAGTAAAATTAGAAAACTTCCTGGTGAAAGAGAGACATGGATTCCTTGTCATTCCATATAGCAGAGGGACCCTCTGCACTTTTCTTCCAATGCCTTTACCTTTGACAGCTGTCAAGAAAATGAGGCACGGGAAGGCTTAAGTTTTCTTAGAAGCTTCCAGCTTGGCTTTGACAAAGGAACATCCAGGACATCTGACAGCTTTTCTTGAAGCTTCATCTCAGCACGAGGATCATGGTGTTCTGCTGTGTCCCGTGTCTCTGCAGTTTTCCTGCTCATCAGGATGGATAGTTGTGCCTGAACTGCAGGGCAGACAGGTAGCCCCAGGTGTGCATACCTGGCAAAGCCTCTAGGTGTGAAGCCTGTTTGGACACGTTTTCTGGGGTTTGGGTAATGTTGATGCTGAGGTGTCTGCACTACTTGGTTGTATGTGATGAGGAAAGTATTTCCATAAATTACGGAGTTGTAGCTTCCACCTCTGCTGGTGGTGTTTCATACTGAGCATAAATTCCCTCATCCTGAACAAAACCAGTAATTAATGACAAAAGCTCAGGTCACTGACTGCTAGGATGCCCCCAGCTCTCTAGGTTTTCCTGGTGCAGCTACAGCACATAAATTGCCTTTTATTGCAGGCTTGTCCTGTTTATTTTTACATGAAAAGGTTAGGACAGCTGAAATGGTGCCTGGGGGAGCAAAAGCTTATCTCCACTGGGTGCCTGTGTTATTCCCTGTATCCCAGTTACACTCTGCAGCACCATAAAACTTTCCCAGTTTGAAAAGCTGCTCGCGTTTTGCACTCAGAGGCCCCAAACAACAGTAATTTTGCTTCTGGCCATTGCTGGATATTGCAAACACGGTGTGCTTACAGTGGGGCTCGGGAAGTCACACAGGGAATGCATTCTTTGGAATCCTCTTTGTTTTATCATTGCAGAACAACCCACAAGGTTTGTATTATTGCACCTGAATAAATAGTGCTCTGCACTTCCCCCATGGAGGTCAGTGCTTGTGCGGGGGCCATTCCTGAGCCGCTTCCCTGCTGCTGCTGCTGCAGCGCTGGACCCTGGTGCCTCTGCCACCTGAGCAGGTGTCACTGAGGGCATGTTTGTGGATACTTCTCTTGAAAGGCCAGCTGCTGGACACCAGCAGTTCTTTGTGCAGCAGTATTTTCTTAGCATGTAGGAGCAGCATTCATCTGTGCATTTGCAGTTACAGCCACCACCACAGTTTTAGCAGCACGGCCTTGCCAAATTCTCTAAATATTTTAATTTCATTGTAATACATAATAACAGGTGTACGGTGTAGTTGCCAGTTTCTGCTTGCTGGCTGGGTGAGTAAATTATTTGTTGCAAAATGAGAATGGTATTTAATTGATACTTGAAGATAGAAATGGCTAATAGCAAGTGCACAAGCTTCAGCTATGAACAGTTAGAGTTGGGTTGCTGGTATTTCCATGTGGTTACTAGCTAGAGGAAAACACCTTCCTTGAAAGCGGTTCTCAGCTGCATAGAACAGTAAGAAATGTGTTACTTCAGAAATATGTTTTACATATAATTCCTAACGTTTTGATTCCAGGTCTCTCTCTCTCTCTTTTTATTTTTTTCCTTGCCCGCCCCCCCTTTTTGTGTCATTATTGCTGTTTGAAATTGTAGTGAAAAGCACTGGCTGCTCTGCAAATACAGTTTTTAATTTAGAATCTGAGCAGACATGAAAACCAGATTTCCCTGGTCTTGGCTGTGGAGGCTTTTGGGGCTTACATGGTCTGACTACTGCTGAGCTGAAGTCTGATTTCGGAGCCAGACTTCTTTTTTCTACATTGTTCTTGTGCAGACCAGACATTTGCACTAGGCAGGACATACTGCCAAAATATGGAATTGCACCTCCTGCCCACAAATATTATGGAAGGAGTCTCAAAATGACTGCCTTCTGCCAGGTCATATGCTCATGTGGGAAGGGGAGGGGAAGATGGTAAACGTGTTCTCAGACCTGTGCCTCACTCCCTGTGGGGTCAGCCCAGCAGAACAACGGTACAAGCACGGTTTTGTAGCTCATGTTGTGCCTGCAAATATATGTAGAACTGGAAGCTGTTGCCCAGAAGCTTTACTGATTTATATTCTTTGAGGGTGTGGTCCCCTCATCCTGTTATCTGCACAGTTTAGAGTTTTAGGTTCCATGTTTTGAGCATGAAGACATTGCTGCCCTTGTGCAGTGGAGGAGTGTGAACATTAGCGTTTCCTCAGACAGAAGTGCAGTTGACACACTTTTCAGCAATTCTTTCTCCAGAGCGAGAGTCCAGGATCTCTCTGTTACGTGCTCTGTAGTATTGGTGTTTGGAGAAGGATTTGGGGCCTTAATGTTCAGTTTCTGAGGGCTCCTTCAGGTTTCCTGAGTAATCCTTTTTATACACAACATTTCAGAATGATTGTGCTGGGGGCTGCAGCCAGAGTTTGACTCTACATCTTAGAAAGAGGCTTGAAAAATAGCTGTGATCAGCACCGCTGTCTGCACCAGGTGGGCAGCACCGAAATAAGTGACCCTGCTCTTCCAAGTCTGGAAGGACCTTTTATTATCCTGGTGTCCCAACTGGCACTCATCCCACGAGTGGCAGTACCTCGGCTGCTGCAGATGAGAACAGACTACTAGTGCTGCCAGAATCTCTGAAGAAACACTTGCAGAAAATCCCTGATCCATCTGGAGGTCAGTGCACTCTGGCAGAGGGGTGAATCGCTTCAAGTATCCTGCAGACCTCTCTGGAGACTTTGGACTTGTCTTTGGTATGTCTTTAACAAAACAAGAGACTTTACATTTAATAGCTAGGGATAAGGCTTTTGTTTACACAATGTAGTATTTCATCAAATACTGCATTCTTTAAGTGAAAAAAGTAAAAACTGCCAGTTTGAAGGATGCTTATACTGGATTCTTGGCTGAGGGGAGTGAGGCAGCAGATGAATCTCCAGCAAGATGGCTGCTATTGGCTGGAAAATAAGGGAGTTTTGGCTGTTTGGTTTCATCACTTGCTTAGGAACCTGGAGAGACCAGGAACTATTCCCGGGGTGAGGCTGCTATGCAGCCTGCTGAGTGGGCACCAGTGCACCACTGTCCCACCCTTCTCTTGCAGGCCCTGGAATTCCATTTGGCAGTGTATCAAGAGGGGAGGACCTGCTGCGTGGTGGTTGATGAGTCTCTGTGCTTGGGGAGAACTTCTCTTGGATGGGAATGGAGGTGCCAATGGGACTTGTGTCTCAGCATGCTCACCTGAATATCCAGTTTCTGCTGCTGCCTGCTTTGAGGCTTGATTTACTTTTGAGAGCTTTAAGTCATGGCATTCATAGGTGCAGATGGAAGTTTAGAGTTTACCCTTTAGTACTGCAAAGTTTTCAGTTTTGAAACCCTTTCTCTCAAAGAACCACATAAACTGCTGCTGGGGGAAGCAGGTGGTACCAGACCAATGATTTTTGTTGTGGGAATGACACAACTTAGTTGTTTAAGAAATTCACAAACTATGCTGGCTTTATCCATGGAGCATAGCAAGCTCATACGAGAAATAGGAAAAGAGCACAACAAAATAGACAGATCTTGTTCCAATCCACAGTCTCAAGTCAAATGAAACTGTTTTGGGGTAATTATCCTGAGGGAGCCTGCAGCCATGCAGCCTGCCGTGGTTTGAGTGTCCAGCAGCTCTGCAGGCATCGGGGTGGTGCAGGGGCTGTGGCAAGGGCACAGAGATAGATGTGAGCCTAGTGGAAAGGCTCAGCTTCAATTTTCCTGTCTGGCCACAGGTATTGCTTTTTACCTTGCATGAATTGCTTAAAGCTCTTAATGGGTCTTTAACATTGGGTTACTTACAAGCTTAGGAAATTCCTCTTTATGATTTCCCATAGGTGTCAGGGAGCAGCAGGAGTTGGGAGCACCTCTGCCCAGGCAGGGAGCTGAGGTGGCAGCACCCGCATGGGCACCTGGGACTGGTGGCACCAGCTGGGGTCAGCCACCACCCTGTGGTAGGGACAGGGCAGGTCAGAGGCTCAGATTGAAGGGTCAGTAGGTACAAGGCCCAGCACTGTGCCAATATCCATAGCCTGGGCACGGCCAGAGCTCCTGAGGCTGTTGCTTGGAAGAGGGTTGGGATCTCTAGAGGGGGGTGAGGAGCCGCAGGTGACTTGATGCGGAGCTCTTGGCCCACCAAGGTGGCTTGGGCTGGGGAGTTGCTGTTTTAATGGCTGTCTGCTTTTTACTAACATTGTTTTGGTCAGAAATCAGTATAGAATTATTTGGTTTTAAACTATCAGTGCTCAGTCTCTCAGGAGGTGAGCATGTTTAACAGCATGAACGAAATAACAAGAAAAAGCAATTGCTCATTGCTAGGCTTCCCCAGGAGGGAGCCTCCAAAGGAGGAACACGCTGCCAGGGCTGTGCAGGCAGGAGGCAGATGCTGCGGCTGAGATGGGCCGCTGGTACCTGCAGAGTGTGTCCAGGCACTTGGCTGCTTAACTTGATGTTAGGGAGATGTGAAACTTGGCAGTCTGCCAACCTTACCGGAGGAGGTGATTTTTGTGGTAATAAAGGTGGAATTCACTTTTTGATCAAGGCAGCACAAGACCCTTGATCCGTGGGGATCCGTGCATTGGTTTCTGTTGGGAGGCTGAGCTGGGCGCAGGCTGAGCACCAGCGCTGTTCTTGTGCCTAGGACAAGGGCTCTTGTGAGACACAGGAGCTACAACCAGGGGGGGAAGCACTGGCCACTTGCTGAGGTGGCCTTGGTCAGTGGCATGTTTACAGACGCCAGATGTCTGACAGGAGGGGCACCGTAAACACTACAGCCCATGGAGCTGTGGTTGAGGCACACAGGTACTTTTCAAAGGAGCTGCAGTTCCTGGTTGCTCTGGCTTTGTGCAGTAAGCCTGTCTGCGATCCCACAAGCTGTTTCAAGCCTCTGAGATACCTGCAGAGTGTGTCTGGTGTTGTCATTCCTAACTGGCAGCAGGGGGAATTTCTGCTTTGCACCTTCATTTTAATCTGAGCTCCCTCAGAATAAAAGGCAATACTGTTAACAGAGCTGCTGCTGAGGATCTTTCTTAGCACAGGTGAGACACTTCCCCTTTGAGATACCAAGATTTTGTTTGAACTCATGTGGAAGCACCTGATAGCACTGAAAGCCTTCATACCTTTTCTTGTGAGTTCTGGGGTACCTTTACCTCTGTGCTGCCAGCAGACAAAAAGGCTGTGAACCACTGGCCTTCGAGGAGATGGCCTGAGCTGATCCAGGGCAGAGAGGGAAGGAGAGGCCATGTCCAAGCCACGACAACATGACGTGCTTTGAAAATTGATTTCTAGCATCAGTGCTAACAAGAGTGAAGTGGTGTTGAAATCCACTGTATGGGAGATAGTTGGTTTGCAGATTTTGTTTAAGGCATCTGCCAGTGCTGGTTTAAAGGCATGTCTAGGGAAAACTTGGCAAAATGGAGCACTTTGCAAAAGCAGCAAGAGCAGTTGAACAGCAAATAGGGACAACTGTGTCAGGTTCACCCCCGGAACCAAAGACCGCGTGCAGGCAGTGTTCCCTGTCACTGCAATCCTGTGTGTGTTGTGAACAGCAGCAATTTCTTAAGGCTGAAAAATATTGTTACAACAGCAGCCTGAAAAATTGTTTTGTCTTGAAAATTGCTACACTTAAAGCAAATTATGTCTTAAATGGTTGTCTTACTTTAGAATTATAGATTACTAAAAATAATTTCCCAATTTTCAAATATTGACTTTGATTTAATGCTTTTTCTCCTTTTATCTCAAGATAAAGGCTTAATTATGCAGTATTTGCATCCTTAAAAGTCTGTACGTCTGTTGCATGATTTCAGAAATGCTGTAAAATGAGAGTTGCTATGTTACTACTTGTGTCTCTGGGATTCTGCTCCACTGTTACTGATGACAGCTATTCAGGGATCCATGTTGATCCTATTAATGCCCATTGAAAACTGGGGTTCCATGTTTCAATTTTCTTTTTTTAATGAGAAATAGGGCTAGGAAATGTTGAAAAGTGCTTTTATTTGGCTGTGTGTGCTTTGGAAAAAATGTACCTGAGTTTAAGGGAAGCAGAACTTTCGCTTTTAGCCTTTACACTTTAGCCCAAGTGTTTGGGCTGGGGAGATTCCAGCATTAATCTCCTGTGGATGAATAGGGGCTGCAGCTGCTCTGTAGGAGATCGCAGGTGTTGGTGGCTGTGGGGGAAGCATTCCCTGGGCTTTACAAGTCCTTATGCAGCCAGCACTTGGTGCACATGGTCTCCCCTGGCACCTTTGGTGGTTCACTGGGGGCATTACAGGGCACACAGCTTTTGACTTGGGCACCTCAGCAGCTGCACCTGCAGTCCCGATATAGGTGGATCCCGAGGTGCGCCTGGCCTCGCTTGGGGTGTGAGCTCCCAATCCTCCTGTGCCTACGGCCCGTGGGGAGGGCTGCTCAGTGGGACAGGACCCGAAAAATGCTGCTTTTCTTTTTATTATACCTAAAACCTACCCTGCCCGTCAGACCTTGTGGACATTCCTGATGGCAAAAAAACCTCACTGGCCCATGGGTGCACACAGTATTTCCAGATGATTGGAAGCAACATGGTCTAGCAGAGGGCATGGGGCTGAGAATCAGGAGATGAAAATTTTATTCCTTTTTGGCTGAACTGCTCTCTGATCTTCTGCAAAGTTTTTGAACAGGCTTATGCTACTGCTCCTGCTCCCCCCTTGGCTTGTCTTACTGACACAGTGAGCTCACTGGAATGAAAACCATCTTTTAGGATGTTTTTATACATCTTCCCTCAAAAATATGTCTCAAATAACAGGGATGCTGCTTTCAATACTGTAAAATGCCCAGTGGTGTGGTGTTACCTATGGGCTTCTTTGATCAGCACAGAGTCAGCCCAGGAAACGTGAGATTTGCTGATAGGGCTTCCTTTCATGCACCAAAGCAATGTGGTTAATGGAGTGAATAACTGTTAGCAGAAAACATGGGTTTGTAGCCGTGGTGGTGGGCTCAAAAGCCTCTGTAATTCCAATATACACCTCTCTCTTCCACCTTCTTGGCTAGGCTGTGTTTTGGTGTCAGTGCACAGTGAGTTTTGCTGAGTTCCCAGAGCTCCAGGCCTGGGCTGCTGCTTTTCCAAGTCCACAATCTATAGTGCTATTAGGCAGTGGCCTGTGTGGGTGGTGATGCTGCTGGGTGGTTGTTGGTTATTCTCCCTGGTGTCTGCTGCCCAGGGTGAAATGTCATGCAAGGATGTGGTCCCTGCTGCCCCAGGGTGTTCTGTTCGGCAGGGGGAATGTGGTCAGACATAACTGGGCTGGGGTGTGCTGGGGCAGGAGCAGATTTAAACATGGTGAGAAAAGGAGATGCAGACAGAAGTGGTGGTGTGTGTCTCCTTACACATTGCAATGCTCAGAGCAAACGGCTTTCCTAAAGGAAAAGCACTGTAGTGGGGAACTGGGGATCTGTGTCTCTGTGACACAGCTGTCATTTCTAAGCCTGACTTTCCTCAGAGCATCCCTCTGCTTTCCAGAGCACAACAAATTATGGCAAGTGAAGTTTCATGAATTGCATGGAGTTGTTATTGCTGCCAATTGCCATTCATTTGCAGATAGCAGCAAATAAAAATTCTGGTTAGAGCGATTTATCTGTCTTTTTGGTAGTGTTCTGTATGCAAAATGTAAGTTGGGTTTTATTTACTCTGGTGGTTAGGAGCACTACTAAGGAATGCTTCTCATAATTTCCTCTTTCATCTTGTGAAAAATTAAATACACAAGTTTAACCTGTAAGAGAAAGTGTTTGTACAAGCTGCCATGGCTGAGCATGGAGTTTTGCCAGGAAGCTGCCCAGGGCTGTACTGCTGGGATCAGTGGGGCACTCATTTGGGATATGTAGTGCTTGGTGTGTCCCCACCTGGGATCCCGGGCCTGAGTCAGGCGCCCATTCAGCAAGTGGTGAATGTGGAGTAATGGTGCAGATTAACTGCACTGATCCCAGTGTAGAACATCGCCTTAGCTTTCTGCACTGCTTCAGGGCCAGCTGGGACATTTGATTGCTTCTACAGAAGTTCTGTACCTGCCACAGATTCCAGTGCTGTGCATATAGGGGGGTCGGGGCAGGGGGGGGAAGGAAATTGGAAATGTGATTATTAAGAAATTAGAAGAGTTTGATATCCCCAAAGATTTAATATTCTTTCTAAACTCTGTATTTGCAAGTACACAAAAGACTTTTCCAGTTGTTTGTTGTTCTCTTTACATTTAATTTAGAATTGAAGAAGTATTTTTAACTACCACAGATAATTGGCATGCATGAATTATATGCCTAAAATCCTTTGCCCAAGGCCAAGGTGCAGGTTTATTGCATTGTGCCCCCTGTGTCACGGTGTATGTAGCAGTGGGGCAGGAGGAGATGGATCAGCAGAGGTTTTGAGGAGAGGGCTCCCTGTGTGCTTACCCATAGTTGAACTGTGAATGTCACTCAGACTGCAGTTCGTGTTCTGGAGATGGACAAGTACTCTGCTTTGCATCTGGAATTCATTTTCCATGTGTAAAATTGCACCTGCAGAAGGTGAATCCAGCTCTCCTGACAGCTCTGCTGTGAACTTCAAGAGTTTCACAGAATGAATGTCAAGTCATTGAAAAGTTGCACTCATCCAGAGTTCTGAGGCTTCTTACCACCTCTCTCCAGTGAGAGCTCTGGTGGGATAAACTTTGTTTTGGGCTGTGATACATTTTTTGGGGGTGGTTTCCTTTGCCCTCACTCTGTCTGACAACATGTTTTCCTGTTATGTGATTTATGGCTGAGGAAGCATGGCCTTAACTTTTGCATGCTCTTCCCTCAGTTTCATCCTGTTTGTTTGCTGACTTCTACAGATCAAAATGTCAGCCTTATTTTGCCCCTTCCCCTCCCACCCCAGAAGATTTCTGTGAATCACTGTTCACTTGGAAAAATGAAATGGTCAAGGAATTTTTTCACTTAACATTTTGATGCAGGCTCAAATAACTTGAAAACAAGCTATTTCAAAGGATTTCCAGAAATGCACCTGGAATTCTCTGCTGCATTTATTTGGTGCCAGGTGTTTAGGGGATGCCCTGTTTGAGGTGGTTCCTGCAGAGCCTGGCTCTGCAGCTCACCCTGACTAGGAGCAGCGAGTGTGTTATTGACGCTCCAGTGTCAGTCGAGCCAGGTAACAAACAGCTCCAAAAGGAAGTTCTTGTTCCTCCAGAAGTTGCTCCTTCTTTGTAAAAGCTACTGGGTTTTGGTATTTCAGGTTTGTTACCCCAGGAAAACACTATTGGAGTGTTTAAATTTGTGAAAGTTTATGAAAGAAATTCTGAACTTCCCAAGAAAAGTGGGATTTGGAGACAGCATCTCTGTCTCTCTTCAATCCTGCTTGTCACTTGTTTCTTTCTAATTGATTCCTCATGAATATTCCCATCTCCTCCCATGGTTGAGAGCACTTGGGACTGGTGCAGCCACTGGTTCTGTAACTCAGCACTACAGCTGGACACGGATCAAACATCCCTGAAAGGGAACGCAGCCTGCCTCTTCCCAAACCTCTAATTATCAGGGAAGAATAATTGTCAGCTTCTAAAGAATTGCAGTGGCCATCTAGGTCTTGGTGTATTATGCACTATTGGCTGAACCTGGCTGGAGACTTCATCTTGGGCTACTGCTGTTGCGATGGGGGGTGTTTGTCACTTCCCCATGGGAAGTGAGGTGAAAGGTTTTCTCTGCAGAATGATTGTTCTGCACTAACCATTGGTGACAGGCAGTACATGGGACACTTCTCTGTATAATTAACCAGTTACCATTTTCTGATTGCTTAAATCTAGAGACTCAGAACACAGAAGTATTAGAAACTCCTGCTTGGCTTGATGGCCAATCTCAGGACAACATCTGTGCAAGGAGGGCTGTGGCGCTTTCTGTGTTCCCGGTTCTAGGGAAAGCATCGTAGGTAAAACTGTGGAGTTCCCTCCCAATGGAGTCCAGAGGCCAAATCAGATCTGACATGTCAATTCCTGAAGCACTCAAGTGAAAACTGACTTTTATAGTTCAGAGAAAGAAACTTCGGGGTTCCATCCTTAGTAAATTTCCATTGCAAACTTACTAAAGTAAATTGTAAATAGTGCTTATTTATAATCTTCCAAAGGCATTCTGTGAAAAATGGTTAGAAAAATGTTCCCTATCTTGGATCTGCTGAAGTGTGAGCAAAATTCCACTTCTCCTCTGAATCCCAGTCATCTCTTCAGAATGGTTGACATTGTGCAGAGCCTAATAGGTTGCTTTGTTTTTGTCACTGATGATCAATGCATTAGCCCAGCTGACTGTTCAGATTGCATAGGACACACACAGGATTGGCAGTGAGGAAAAGCATTTTGTGAGTGCCCATCATAAAACAGTTCCTGAGGGGCTGGGTGTGACGACAGCCCTGACAGTACATGGGGGACATGGCACACGGGGTGCTTGGCATCCTGCTGGCCCTTCTTGTTCACAGCGAGGACGAGGCCTCGGAGATCACACGGCAGTTTCTGAATCGCGCAAGGGCACAGAGCTGTGTCATCCTGGGCTGACAGTGTGGCAGTGTTTGGGTGGCATGGATGGGGCAGGCCAATAGCAGCCCCGAGCATTGCACCTGGGCACAGGTCGGGGTGTCCCCACGCCACCGTGACCTGTGAATGGAGTAGATCCAAGTGGATCCGTGCACTCTGGGGCAGCATGGAGCCATAGTGCTGGCAGCACGCCAAGCTCCGTGTTCCTGAATGGCTCCGTGCTGGCTGTGAAGGCTCCTGCCTCCGCGTTGGGCAGCCATCACACGATGGAAGCACATTCCTGCACACAGCACGCTGGGGAGCACGCTCGGAGCAGGCCAAGCACATGCTCCCGGATGCCAGATGTGGAGATGGAGCAACTGCTGTGTGCTTCAGCAGTCAATTACTCAAGCCCGTAATACTTTTGCTTCTGAAATTAACCACTTTATGAATTATACAAAAGGAAATGATCGGTGTTGACAGCTGATTCTTTTAAATGGAGTGTAACCAAAAACATAATTAAAAATATGTCTGGAGTTCACCATTCCACAGGGCTGACTCTCATCAAGTTTTGAACTGCTGTTAGCAATGGCATGTCTTGCCTAAGATTCTTAATTTTCCAGGTATTGCCCTGCATTTCTCCTCCTCAGAAGTAATTATGATTCCTGGGCACTGCACCAAAACTTGCAGATGTTTTGAAGATGTCCTGATCAACTGAGATTAGGACATGAGTTTTAAACTTTATTCTATAGGCAGGGCATCCTTGAAAGCTGACTCCACAAACTGGTTCAATGTTGTAACAGGGCACAAAAGAAGGACATGGTTTCACCACAATCGAGAGAACAGCAGAGGCCCCTCAAAAGAGGATCTGTTTATTATGGATACACAATTTACAGGGTTTGCAGAGTGAGAGAGGATTGGAAGATGGAATCCCACCTCTCAACCAGACTGGTTAAGTGACCAGTCCGTCAGTTTCCCTTCTCCAAGAAGGAATGTAAACAAAGCTAGTGTTTTTAGTACAATGTGTGAGAAAATCTGACTCGAGAATATAAACTTACCAGGTTTTCAAAAACAGGGCGGCAGTTCAACAGTCCAGAACAAGGAAGCATCATGAACAACTTGATTTCAACACTGACTGTTTTTAAAGAACCCCCCACAAATCAGTGTTAATCTCTTAAGAGAAATCTCTGCATTTCTGCTGAGAACTGACCACAGCGGAGGTATTGCTCCCCTTTGGTTTTTGTTACCTCTGGTTATAGCTTTATGGTGATGAGACCTTATTCCCTGTGGAAGTGAAAAGAACTTTTGTTATGCTTTGGTCAAGGTGACCCAGCTCTGTTTGATAACCTCCTCTCTTCGTCTGTGTTTCCTTGGAAGCTCCTTCAGGGTGTTGCAGGGGCCAAGGTATGTGCTTTTGAGGCTGTGGGGAAGGCAATTGCTTGCCATACTTTTCATTTGTAAGGTGTGCTGCACATTCTCCCCTTAGCTGTGACTTCTTAGAGCATTCCTCCACCTTTCCTTTTCCTTCAAGGTTGTGTGGATGTTGTTGAAGTAAGTGTCAGCTTCATGTTCAGGAGTCTTTGGAAATGAACTTTTCATGGTCTTTTTGAGGGTTCCTTCCCCTCTCCCCATCTTTGGGTGTTTACTCTCAGCATTTAAGTTGCTTTTTTTTTTTTTTTTTTTTCCTTTTTTTTCCCCCTCATTTTTCATAAAGCCAACTGATGGTACATAGCCTGCTTTGCTCAAGAATACAGAAAAAGCGGTCCCAAATTCAAAACCTGATGAGCACAGGAAAAGAATATCAACCACAGCTGCAAGGTGGGAAGTGCCTGGAAACCCAAAAGCTTCACCAAGCCCACGTTAGTGACAGGAGTGATCCAAGTGGCAGAGAGGAGCTCCCTGGCAACAGGCCCGGATGGTTTGCTGCACCCAGTCAGGTCTGGCTGCCAGCCCCATGATAACAGCAATGTGATCAGTGATGCTGTGCGTGAGGAATGCCTTCCCTTGCCTGGAGCATCCTTCACCAGCTTTGCCGGGAAAGGTTCACGGCAGCCTGCACAACACTTTTGCAGCTTCATTATTTCTTTCTCTCTTTACCTTAGTTTGGTCTAATTTTGACTTTACCATCTGTCAGCCTTTTCCTGGGACTGTTTGGTCTTTGAAGAGATGCACCTGTTTCTATATGTGTGAAAAAATACTTGAATTGCTTTCCTAATGGAAATCAAGGTTTTGTTTTCACCCTCGAGTTAATACGTAAACTCCAGTTACTGTTCAGTGCTCTCAAGTAGTATTTACTAGCCCTGATTGTTAAAATCTGTGTCACACAGTGAGATGCAGTTCAGGCAGCTGATTAAATGAACTTGACTAATACAAATTCTTTAAAACCTAAACAGGAGAAAAAGAAATGTAAACCAAATGTCCACTGGCACTCAGATATGTCCCAGGACATAGAGACGTACATATCAGACTTACACGAGAGTGGCTTATAAAAAATGGCTTTCAGACTCCAGTGATCCCAGCTGAGTAACCTGTGTCCCATTCTAAGGTCAATGGCCTTTAGGCTCAGGGCTTTTTTTGACTAGTTATTGTTTTGGTTGGACTGGAAATGTTCAGTACTGTCTTTTCCAGATGCCAGCTCTTTTCCTGTGCTTGTGTCATCCTCCTGTTCTTTCTGCAGCTACTGGGATAAAACCAACAGCCCTGGATCTGTAGTAAGGAAACAGTGGCAGGTCGTTATGCTGGATGTTTAGGTTTGTGTGCCTGGTGATTCAAAAGACACAACTAAGAATAAGCTTTTGTATTTTCCATGTAGCATTTCTATTTTGTGTTTTCTTATTTTCCTTTTTTTTAGTGCTGTCTACCATGTTTTTGCACATGAGCCAGGATCCTTCTGGGTGATGTGTGTGCTAGTGCAATTGATATCATCTAATTGATTTACCTTCATTACTACACTTTAAATCTTCAATTTGCAAGCATATTCCTGTATTTATACTGAAGAGCATCCACACTGAGTTTCCTTGTCCACTCCTCATTTAGATCACCTTGATTCTCCAGGCATGCCTGGTGTTGGCCAGTCAGAGTCCCATGCACCCTGCGCAGATGCATGGGGCAGGAAGTTGGGAAGGAGGCTCCTCTGGTTGGAAAAGGGCCAGAAAAAGGCAGAAGACTTGAAGGAAAGTATTGGATTTCAGTGTTTTTCCTTATAAATCTTAGTGCTGCTTTGGAAAACTGCTATAGGCACTCAGAGGGCTTGTTCTTCAATGGAGGCACCCTGGCTGCACCATTCCATCCACCCCTAAGAGGTGCAGGGTGGCTCCTGCCATTTATTCCAAACGATCATTGCCCCCAAATCCCTGACAACTGTCCGGCATTCTGCTGGCAGTTCAGTGGGGTTGGCAGTTCACTGCAGCATCCAGAACTGAGCTGCCTGCACTTGGTCTCTGGGATGTTTTGTGGACATTTTAAAAGGGTTTAGTACTGCAGTTGTCAGGAGTGAATTTAGCTGTGTAGCTCTGCTGTAATCCTTCATAAGAGTAGTCTTTTTTTCTTTCATGCCATTTTTTGTTGGCTTGTGTTTACACATTTTAAGGTTTACATCCTTGTGGGGAAATACATTGAGTGTAAAGGTGTCAGAAGGGAAGGTGGGAAGGGGAGCTGTCAGTGGCAGGACAGGAAAAGCAACTTGCCTGTACCTCCAGACCTCCAGTACTGCTTAGGTAGAGTCTACCACATCTAGGTATCCTTGTGTTTCCTGGGAAATGTATCACCAGTCTCACACCAATGGCTCACTAACATCATGGACAAGGAGGATTGTGACACACTCAGATGGATAAAAAGTGGAAATGAAATCTATGGGTCTGTTGTAGGTGAAAAATTGGGACACGTAGGAAAGAGACATTGAGACTCTTGAATTCTCCGTAGCCCATCAGGAGGGCAAAGAGATTATAATGATGATTGTTACTGTGTGTGTGACAGTATTTGGCATTTCCCCCTTTTTCTGCCCTGGTTTATCCCCTTGTGGCTGACGCAGGTATCTCCGGGTGTCGGCTCTTGTTGGGGCACAGTGAGGGCTGTGCCAGGGAGATGCTGCGGAGCCTGCCTGGCTCTGGGGAGCTCCTCCCCCTGTCCTGGCCCTGCCACCACCTGTGCTGAGCTGCTGCCGCAGCTGGAGCGCTGGGATGGCCCCGCACAGCCAGTGCCAGCCCCTGTCTGCCCCAAGCCTGGGCATTGCCACCCTGGGTGCGCTCTGGATCCGTCCGATGCTGTGCGTCCCTGCACGGGGGCACAGACTTGCCAGGGGGAAACAGGGCACAAGCCTCCTGCTGGAGATGTGGCAAAGCAGACACTTTTTAATCAAGTTTTTATTGTCTGTGTAAGTTTGATATGATTAATTAGTGTATTAAATCCTGCAACAGTAAACAAGAAGGTGCTTGGAGGAAAGGGTTTACAAAGGCTTCTGTGCTGTATTGTAGCAACTGATTTGCTGCTGTAATGATAACTATAAAGGACTTTGTGTCCCACAAAGTTTATGGCTTGATATGAATGTTTGTTTTAGATAACTGCATCTCAAAAATCATTGAAAAGTGTTTCTNGTTGTTGTTGTTTGCTTTTCGTTTTTTGTGGAAGTTACCAAGGCTTTTCTTTTTAGAGAATTTGCTTTAACTGTAAGTTTTGTCCTCATGAAATTCTCATAGTGGAAACAATTCCCTAAACAAGGATCCCACTCCATGTGGGGAAAGTGGCAGGGGAGTGTAAGGAAAAGTGTTTGCTTCTCCACCAGCTCTGGTATCTCATGCAGGGCTCACCACAAACCTTGGCTTCCTTGGCTCTTCATGGATATTTAACTAAATTCAAAGTAGAGAACAGCTCAGGAGACAGCATTACCTGGTGAGGCTGTGGAAGAGAAGTGCCAGACCATGTGATATGACAACCTCAGGCATTTCTGGCCAGTGGATAAAGTGCAAGGATAGGGCATGGCCTGCAGCATCTGTTTTATGGCTGACTGATCACTAGGTAGATGGCTTTTGAGAATACAACAAAGACTATTTTGTATCAGTGATAGAACTGCTCAGTGAGTTGTTGAAATATTTACTTAGCTGCAAGCTGTGGACTTCCGTGTGAATTGTTGGGTCCTTCCCACCTGAGCGTGGGGCTTGGCTAATGGGACAGTAAGCAGGTGGTTGTTTTGTCACACAAAGGAAAGCCCTGACCTTGCCATTAATCTTCCCATAAGCCTCATTATTTTGAGTGAGGGTATAATATTTGCTCTCTGGGTGACTCAAGGAGCACAGCCTGTCTCGGAAGAGCTGAGCTCTGTCTGCGCCTGGTGCAGCAGGTTTGCACAGGGATTTGCTTTGAGAATGTGGGCAGACATTGGCCGTATTAAACACCTTTTCAAATGTACATGCACAGCATTGCCCTACTTGGGATCAACTTCTGCAGGACAAGGCTTTGAGACCATGGTTTCTCGGAGAAAATAATCATTAGCACTCAGTACCTTCAAAGGACACACACCATTAATCAGCAACATTTCATGGCATTCAGCAAGACAGCTGATGTGCACTTGGCCTAGTTTTGTTCCATTCTGTATCTGCTAGTCCAGGTATTTCTGATATTCTATGATTACCATTCTCATTGTTGGTGCCCTGCTGACTCTACGAGTTTTAGAGATCTGAGGTAGAAAGGTTGTGCTGTAAAATATTCAGAATGCGTTTGTTTGCTTAATGAAGGTTTTGGTGCCAGGCACTTCACCTCCTGGCATGACCCCTTTAATGCCACTTTACGCCTTACTTACTCTTGCATTTCCTTACCCTACTATACAGGAAGGATAAAAAAAGGAAGATTTTGTGTTATTCTTATACTTTCTTTGTATTCAAAAGAAAATCTTTAGTAACTTGTTACTTACCTCAGTCATGTTTTGCCCAGTGTCTATTTTACCAGCTCTCCAAAGTTGTCTGAACTGCAGGAATATCCCTGATACAGCTGTGCCTTCTCAGATGCTGACAATGTACTGAACTGTAGCATGGAGCCAGGGAGTTCCAAAGAAAGGAAATTATGGAAAGTCATCACATAGTTCTTACAAAAAGTAAAAGGAAAGATCAGAGCATTTGCTGACTATTAATTTCCAGCTGTATAAAGAGCACCCCTGCAGTGGCAGAATAACATCTCTCCAGGAAGGCAGCTTCTTGGACAGAGCTCCTGGAATGGAGTTTCAAGAGCAGCTTTTCATGCTGCTCTTAAAATGGACCTGAAGTTATGCTGGAAATTGGTTTCTTGGGGCACGTTCCTTCTGATTTCCCATAGAATAAAGTTTAAAATATTTTCTTTGCTTTATCTTTGTGGGGGGAAGGGGGCAGAAATTCCTCAAAAGTATTTTATTTTGCATCATATTAATTGGTGGTTTTGCACAAGAAGTTGAACAGAGTGAAAACACAGGAAAGCAGGAAAGAAAGGAGCTGGAGGCAAAGGCTTGGGGAGAGGAGAAGGCTCTTAAACTTCTGCAAAAGGTTAGTACTGAAGTTACTTCAGCCTTTGACTCAAATTGATCTGGGTGAGAAGTGGAAAGCCACTCTAATCCGATTAATCCAGAGCATGGGATGCCTCCCTGGCAGTGTGAAAGCAGCCCCAGCACATGCTCAGCTGTTGCTCTTTCACAATGAGTGGTGCAGTTGTCACTCCCAGGCTCCTGCCAGCAAAAACATCCGCCGGGTTCATTTTACCCCCAAATATTTTTACACTTCTGTGCTAATAAATATAAACTACCCTGGCTGCAACTGCCATGTCCCACCCTACCACTCCTTGCATCGCACCAGATGCGAATTGAGCTATGCTGTCATCCTGTTCATCCTCCAGTAGCGTGCTCTCTCCTGTTATGGAGGAGCTCCCCTCTGGTGCTGATTTTAGCCTCTGAATGTAGGAGTGAGCAGAAAGGAAAACCTTCAGATGAGCCTTTATGGTTATAGCCTGTTGATAGTCTGTCCTGCCTGCTCCTAGGGGAGCCTGGGAGGATTTTCCTCTAGCTGGCTGCTGTTACAGGCACATCCACACACGTGCGGAGCTTGGGAGGTGGCAGAGGTGCAGGCACTGCTTGCGCACAGCACTTTTTCCGTGGCTTAAAATCGTGTCATGTTCTGTGGCTCCGGAAGGATGGTATGGCTGGAGCACAGTACCTCGGCCTGATTCTCTGGTGTCACAGTGTAGGAAAGGGCATTGCTCAGTGGGAAGGTGGGGACAGCAGCAGGTTCTTCTTTGGAAGGACCTTTCATGAAGGCTTCATCTGAACTCTCTTTAAGACCATGCCAAACATTTAAGTACTGAAAATATACTTGTTTTCCCCACTGCAGAGGCTTACACAGCTGAACTCTCCAATATTTGTGTTTGACGTCAATGGGAACGTTGCCTGAGTGTGGGATTAGAAGCACTGAGCTGTTCCCTGCTCTGTGTGTCAGGCAGCAGCGTGCACTCACCAGCTGGCCTGATACCGCGGCTGTGGTGCTGCTGTGGCAGCAGCGTTTGGTGTACCCTGCCAAACAGGGAGTTCCCCGTGTGTTTGGGACCGTGCCCTTTGCTAGGTACAGGTTGTGGCTGCTACTGTGGGACAGGTGTGTAGCTGTCAGTGTCACAGGCTTGGTTCTGTGTAGGGTCAGTCACACCAGTGTCTGATTTCTTTTCTGTGTTCCTGTGGCACTCCATGGAGGGCCTGGCTTCTGGGGAACAATGAGATGTGAAAACACAGCTTTGCGTGGCCTAGGGGAAGAGAGCACTCAAATCCAGCAGAGCCATATCACCCTTGGCTGGGTTGAGTGCTTGGTAGGCTTAGGGTAGAAATATCTGAGGGGCTTATGAGTGGAGAGGGTGTAAGTGGAAGGGGAAGGGTGCTGAGGCCAAGGTGAGTGTCCGTAGATAATTATAGATAAACACCTGAACCGTGACTGACTTTTATTTCCAGTCACCTGGTGTTCAGGAGATTGCTGACCCACTTCAGCATTGGTGACACCATCGCCATAACTCGGGGTAGCACTGACAAGAGGATGTAGGCTTTAACCAAATAACATGTGATTGGAACTTGTGTGTTCCCTGTGGATGCTCCACTCCAGCTGTTTGCTCATTGTCTCTGCATTTCCAGCTTGGAAAAGCGTGGAGCTCACTCTCCGGTGATTTGGGTCAGATAACAATGGGCTAAAAGGATTAGGATATTTATCTGGGCTGTATTCTCTGCCGTTAATCTGTAAAATGAGACATTAATAACCTGTCTCTGCCTTGGTTGAGTTTTCACCAGGGTGATTTTGACAGTAAAGACCTTCATGATTAAAAAGTTCTTGAGGAGAGGGTAAACTAAGGTACCTTGGATGGCTCATTTCCTGAGCAGTGCAGAGAGTTCAAGAAGGATGGAATTCAGATGCAAGATTTTTCCTGTTGTTGTTAGACCAGATTGACAGATAAAAGCATGGGTGTCTTCTTATTTTATGCAATTAGAAAATGTACTGGACCAAATTGAAAAGAAAAATATGGTCTTGATGTCCAGTTCCTTCCTCTTGCCACAGTATAGCTGGGTTCCTCTGTTACTGTCTAAGGGCAGATTCCAGGTTTGTATCGCTGTCACAGCCAGGTGATGAAGGTGACTTTCTCAGGTGGAAATTTGAATGCACTGCACCTAGGCCAGTGAATATCTGTACATTTCTAGCAACTTCAGTTACCAGATGTTGGTGAGGACAAGCTTTTCTCCCTGGATGGGCTGAGCAGTGTTTGTCAGTTGCATCCGTGAGAATCCAAAAACCTTTGTGTGAGTCTGCTCAGCGCAGCCCTGTGCTGCAAAATCAGAGGAGAGGAAGTTGCTCTCCTTAGTGGAGGGGTGACAGTGTACTTGGGGATCAGAGTAAAATGGTCAAACTGAGCTACTCTGCAGCATTGGTTTGTAGAGAAACAGAACCTTTTGCTTCTGTAGCAAATCACGAAGCACCTACTCCTTTGGGTGAAAAAAAAAAAAATCTCCTTTCTGTTTAAACCTTACTGAGGTAATTGTAGCAAATCCACTGCTCTGACTAGCATGAATGTATTTCTCCAACAAAGATGTTCCAGACATTTGCATTCTGTTGACATCAATATTTAATTTTACATTTTTAAAGCTCAATGTAATTTTGCTAAAGAATTACATAAATAAGAACACGTGTGAAACTGAGCTGCATCCCTCCCCACAACCTCTTGAATTCCAGTCCTTCACTTCTGGGTGGTCACTGTACTTACAGGGTGTTTTTATAGCGGGTATATAGTGGGAGCTGTCTGGTATAAATGAGAATACAACGGAATCCTGTTTACAATTAGGACAGTTGAACTATCTTGCTTCAGTTGTCCGTCTCTTCCTGTGGTCAGTGCAAGGAAATTGGTTTGTTGTTACAGGGACAGCTTGGGATGTGTTTCAAAACATCAAGAAATGCTTTACTTTGAGGAAGGGAAAACATTCATCCCGTGAGAGCTGAGGATGGTGTCTTTGAGCACGGATGGCAAATACAATGCATTAAATCCTTTAATAGAGAAAGGAAATCCCTAAAAAGCTGCATTATGTCTTTTACTTCTTGCCAGTCCCTGCCTGTCATAGTTAATTTCTGTCAAGATAGGGAGAGCCACATTTGTTTCAGGGTGAAACAGCCAGGGCTGTTCCTCATCCTGTCAGCATCACTGTCCTAAAAGATGCTGTTGCCATGTTCCTCTGTACTTGCTGTGCCTCTGGCATCCCAGTGGACGGAGAGCTGCTGCCATGCAAAATACAACGTGAAGAAAACCGATGTGTTCAAAAATGAGAGAAGTTACTGGACAGCTCGTTCTTGCAAAAATCCTGGCCATTTTATGAGTGAATCTGCAAGGACAGTGGCCCCAAACTCAGACACTGCTTTGGGTCAGCGCCATGGGAATGGCTGTGATAAAAACTCAACCTGCCTGAATATCAGTGCTCAAAATTTGCCAAGCCACATTGCAAAATGGCATTTGCTGTTTGGGTTTGAAGTAGTGGAAATATTTGTGAGTCCTTCCAGATCCACTCTTGCTGGCCCCACTGAGGGCCATGGCATGAATCCCTCCTTTTCCCCAGTTTGGTTTAGGGGTTCTGAATCTCAGAGCTGGACCTGGTGAGATCAAATTCATTTCTGGAGAGGCTTTGAGAGGCAGTTGATCCCAGCAGTGTGCTGGGATAGAGGAATGGCATACTTCTCAGTTTGAGAGATGGAGAAGGATTTGGTCTCACCTGGTTCATAGCATGCGATATACGTAATGGCTTGGGGCCATCTTGTTTCAGGGCATAATTGTAGTTCATTCTTTTAATGTCTTCAAAGTTAAAGCTTTAACTAATTGCAGATATTAACAGCTGTATTTTATACTGCATCATCTCTGTCTCTACTGCTGCTGTAAACTGAATAATACAATGTCTGTGGGGAAAGACTGGGCTGTGGCTACCACAGTGCTCCATCCTCAACGAGTTCAGGCTGGGGAAGCGGAGCAAGGAACGGGTTAGGATTAAACCTCTGCCCTAGACAGACAATGTGCATTACTGCTTTTGATGTGTGTTCATGATCTGAGCTCTCGCTCGGCACAAAGAGGGTTATGAAAGGGCTCTGCCAAAGCACTCCTCTCTGTCTGCTCTTAGACAGAAAACTTACTTCTTTTGTGATCTTTCACCACTTACTCATTCATCTCCTCCAGAGGAGATGACTTTATGTCCTGCGCACATGCAGTAAGCACAGGCATTGGCAGTGTTTAAGTGCACGCGCAGTCAGGCATTTAGAAACAGAAATTGGTGCCGAGCGAGTGGAACTGCTCAGCCTCCTGGAGAGCGTGTCCCAGTTCTGCCCAGAGCTGTGCTATGAGCTGCACACAGGGCATCTCCAAGGTTGGTGTGGGCACTAACCTGAACATGTAGGCATGTGGAACTACTCCTGCCTTCCGAGCACTCACTTTCTGGGGCCCCGCTGTAGTGCTTGGAAGGGCCTGAGTGTGAAGATGCAATTTCATGGTGACTGCAAATTCTCGAGTCATTTAAATCCTACAAATCTTTGAAAATAACAGCTGATCCTGCTGTGACAGGACTCTCCCAACTCCCAGGAGACCTGTGCCAGCTTCTTCAGATACCTGTGCTGTTTGGTGCAACCACATTGGCCCTGTTCTAAGTCACCCCCAAGTCGTGGAGCCAAAGGACTGGCTGCAATGGCCGTGTGGTTTGAGGTGGGGACAGCAGTCTGAGCTTCACAAAAGCCAGACTTGGTCCAGGAAAAGGTGAGGCCTAGGGTGTGTGTTCTCTCCTCCTTGAAATGAGGTAGGGAATGTCTGGCTGGATCCTGAAGTAGTCAGAGTTCTGTTGCTCTGGTCCAGATGTTCCGGCTGTGCAGAGGGTGTGATTTGTCTGGGGGATTTGGCCCTGATGTTGTCGGCTGCTTTCAGGCAGCAGTGAGGAAATTCCTGTAGCTGCAGGTGTGCGTGGTCATCCTTGTGCCTCAAGGCAGCTTGTGATGTCACAGCCTTGAGCATCTACAAACTGAGACAGCACATGAGACATGTGCAGGGCTTTGGTAGGGATGCTGGTATCACTGGCTCACTGGAACTTTCTTTATCTTTCTACTAAAATATTTTAGTACACTGCTTTTGTATGTTCATGTCCTGGAGCAAGGCATAAAGGTTCCTGTGGATCCTTGCTGTTGAGGACTTTTGCATTACTTTGGAAGCCACCTAACTGAAAACTGTATCAGAGTTCTAAATAGAAGTATTGAGGATATGGAATAGTATTGACAGAAAGCAGTGACCAAATATGTGATAAATCCCAGTGAAGATCAAGGGCACATTACTTCACAACATAGCTGTGGTAAATCGGACTGCATTTCCAGTGGGTGGTGTTGGGCAATAAAGGAAGAGCTCTTGGCTTAGGAGGGGTACACACACATTCCCAAGAAGAAGGCGTTGGACTAGAACATGCTTTTTCTTGGTGTGTTGCTGATTTTCTCTTTGGCCTAATGAAAGGAATAGTTCAGAGGAGCTAAAGCATGAACAGAAAGGATTTTTTTTTTTTTTGTAGTGCCAAATGAAAAATAAGCTGAAGAAATGGGGGAGAAAATTACCTTGTTAAATATGAAGGAAATATAATTAGAGGGCAAGTTGTCAGCATAGAAATAAAACCCTAGAACCATAGTGCTGATGTTTTAGATAGGATCAGGCTGAGGTTCAAAGTCACTATGGAGTGCTTCAAGATGCTTGTGTACCTGTTTGGGAAACATTCCTGTGTATATTTTCAGGGTTGCTCATAATTTCAAACAACTCGTTGAAATAAATTAGGCAGGGAAAAAAATAAGGAGTGCTGATCACTTGGTGCTGGCCTTCTTGAGTTCACTGGCTGCTGCTTTTTGTCTCTGTGTTTAGATTCTTGTCCAGTTAGGACAGCTGATATGGGGGATGATATTCGGGAATTAAATTCTTTGCTATTGGCCATCGCTGGTTTTGTTGGAATAATAGGATAGAGCATCCTGGGAGACAGAGGGGACTTGGCAACTTCTTAAGGCTCTATTTTCCCTCTCTTTGTCCAGGCAGCTCTTGAATGTAATCAGCCTTCTGGTTTACACACACAGAACTGTCAGAAATATGCCTGTGTGTGTTTTTGGAGCCAGCCTCCTTGTTAAGTGCTGCCTGTTTTGCAGAGGTGGGTTGACACAGAGTGTCTGTAAAACCTTATTTGTCAGTGTTTTGTGTCACACCAGCACCACAACCAGCCAGACCCTGACAGGAGCTGAGTCCCGATATCTGTCATGGCCCTTGAGATAGGGACTCAGATTCTCAAAGTTGATGACGCGTCAGAAGAGAACTAGAGGGTAAAAGCTTCTGAGCTTCTCCTATAAAGTACTGCACTGAAAGGGACGTGTGGACACTGTGCTCACTTTGGAAGGAGTTTCCCAGTTTCCATGTTCTTTGTGAACTGCAGTTACTCTTAGGGCTTGGCTTTCAGAAATTTCAGAAATTTCAGAAGCTTTGAAAGGTGAATTAAATTACCACCAACTATGCTGCTTGCTTTCTTTTAAACTGAACATATTCTTCTCAAATTGAAATATAATTATGGACCTGATGTACTCTGAGCATTTAATTTATTCAAACTGAAAACTATATTCTCTGCAAGCTGCTTTAAAGCCAAGATAAAAACCCCAACCTAATTTTAGCAGCAGTGTGTAGGTCTGCTAGGATATTATATGATACATTTTGACAGCTGCTTTTTGCTGGAAGGTTGTCATGACCCTCACAAAAATGTTTTGAATTGCTTAAAATGGTTGAATCCAGAATCTGTAGCTGTTGTGTTGCCAGCAGAGTCAAGGACTGGTGCAATGCATTGGGCTGGGGCTTGAGCAGTTGGCAAAGGTGTGTTCTCATCTCTGCTGGGCTTCTGAGCTGCATTCAGGTGCTTTTGCTGAAGTAGTAAAGGGTGAAACTGAACCTTTATTTGGCACATAGAAGTTTTCAAAAATGTTCCTTAAGGGAGAGACATTTCAGATATTTCTAATTTTAAAGCTTTGGCATGGCACTATAATAGTTCACTATTGTAGCTGTGGTCCATAGGTCAGTGGCAGATTATGCAGTTAGAACAGGGCGATATCAAATGAGTCCAAGGATAAGGAATATTCAAGAACCTTGTGCACATTTGGTGACTGGCACTTTGTTCACAGTGAGGACAGAATGTGACTTCAGCTTCTTGGAGAATCACAGGGCAAATGGTGTTTGATGGCCCTGCTTGAAAGGCATGGTTTTGACTCTTAAAAACTCCAAAGAGCAGACAGAAAGGAAGAAAAAGGCAAAGAAAGGACTTGGGAGTTCTCTTCATCCTGTGGAGATGGCAGTTTGTACGGGGCTTTTTGGAACAACAACTTATTCAACATTTCAGTCAGCTGAAACCAAACAGGTGACCTAAGCAGCCCACCTTCTGTGCTTGTGTTTATATGTTCATTATTTGGATACAAAGTGAAGCTTTAAATACAAACCTTTCTTTCAAGCTCTGGCTAGGTGTTGTACATGCAAATCTGTCAAAGAAGTCCTAGGAACTCTCTGTACGAAAGACTTGGAAATGTCAGTTACAGATCCCCTTACAAAAGGCATTTCTTTCACAGAAGCCAGCGAAATACTAGCAAGAAAAAAACCTCCCTAAGTATGGGTTCAAGGAAAACTTGTCTATTGAGGTAGCCAAAAATCCCCTTTCTTTAGAGGCCTGCCAAAACAAAAGGTAGAGGCAACGGAGGACTGCAGTTCAAAAGGAGGAAGAGGTGTTCCTGACAATGGAACTATGAATGGTGGATGTAATTTTCACTTTCATGAATTGCAGTCTTTCCCAGAGTGTCTTTGGTGCCAGATCTCATACCTAATGGAGGCATGTATCTGGATAAGGAAAATCAGAATTAATTGCATCCTGTATAGTAGCTGTTGTTGTTGAATAGAGAACTTTTTCTGGGACATTTAATAACCCATATTGTTCTTTAAAAGAAGCAGAAAATAATTTCTTGATGCCCCACATAGGCAAGTTAATCCACAAGTTAGGCCGTGTGTGATTCTGGCTCTGAGGCTGAATGCATTTAGGGATTCACTCATTCAACAAATGCTCATTTGCATCAACTGACATTGACTCAGACTTCAGGGGAATCAGATTTGCTTTGATTTAGCTGAACTGAGAAGTACAGTTGAGATTTTTTTTTTCCTCAAACTTTCTGCAGGTATGAATTCCAGAAGTGTTTACTGGAATTTGAACCAAGACACGACAGAACTATCCCAGGTGGCCTCTTGTTGTTTGTATTAACATCATTATTCTAAGACTATAATTACTTGGAAAATACTGCTTATTAGGATTACCACATGGCTTAGCAGGAACTGAGGAACCTGCTTCTCCTTTTCATAAGCAGTTTGGTCGTGTCTGTCCTCGGTTTCATGGTCAGGAGTTGTGTTTGTGAGTGGGGCTCAGGGCATGGAGTCCATTTGTTAGCCATGAGCGTGAAGCCTTTGATGCAAGAACACATCCCACCACCCAATGGGACACCATCATGAGGATTTTGGGTGGTTGTGTGTTAATATTTCTGGCTTCTGTGAAAGAAATGCCTTTTGTTAGGGGATCTGTAACTGACATTTCCAAGTCTTTCATACGGAGAGTTCCTAGGACTTCTTTGACAGATTTGCATGTACAACATCTAGCCAGAGTTTGAAAGAAAGGTTTGTATTTAAAGCTTCACTTTGTATCCAAATAATGAGCATACAAGCACAGAAGGTGGGCTGCTTAGGTCACCTGTTTGGTTTCAGCTGACTGAAATCAGCTTTCAGTAAGTTATGTGTTCCTACCCGGGCTGTATTGCAATAGTTTTTCTCTTATTAATATGCAATTTAGTTACATGTCAGTGTTTTTAAATCATATGCACTAGATCCTGAGGGTCTAGTTCAGTGTTGAAGGTTTGTTTACTCTCTGGCACTCTGAGGAACAGTGACTTGCTGGGCAGTTTCCTCACCAAGATAGTTCGAAAGCTGTTATAGTGGTCTAGCAAAGCTTCACCAGCACATCTGCCAGAACACTGCAGTGATTTGAGAGTTAGTGATTTAACTCGCAGAATTTAACAAGCAGAACTTGGCATTTGGCTGGGTTAGGAGCTGTAGAAGTTCGCTTGATCAGTGATTTATAGATGTGGAGAAGATGTTGAGCAATGATTTTTGAGGAGCGCTGTAAACAAAGTATGTTTATATTAGTGATTCTTTGATGTGAAAATCTATTCAGAAGGTGCCAGGGTGCTATCTGAGAACAGCATCAAGACCATCCCGATGTGTAATTTCGCATCAGGCATTTCCTGCTGTTACTCGGTGGGGTTGCACCTGGTGTGTGGCACAACTGACAATCCCTGTCCAGGTAGAGCTGTTAATGAGCTTTCCTACGAGCTGAGAAGGCTCTCACAAGGAAATGGAACTTCTTCCCAACCAAGCTAGTTTTGAGACGTGCTCAGGATTTGCTAGCGCTTATGATTTCAGATGAGAAATAAGAGCCAAGTCACAATTACCCCTCAGGAACAAACAGAATAAGGTACCCGACGGGAAGGTGACCAGCGCAAAGTAACCTGTGTGGTTTCAGTTGTGTTTCTTTGGGCTGTTGAATGCTGGAAAACAGTTCTGAGTAACTCGGCTAGTATTGAACTTCAGCTTAGGATATCTTTGCTCTGCTTGTCTTTTCAGATGTGTGGCTTATATTTCCAGCGTGATTTCAAATGAGGTGGTTGACTAAGGGGTTTTACTGACACGAGCAGGTAGGGTGTGCTTGGAAATGCCGCTGACAGGGAGACTCGAGTGGAGTTACCTGTTAATTAAAATGAGAGAGGTATTTTTCTCAAGAGGGTTTCTCCTCTACTTAAGCTTTTTTTCCATCCAAGGGGCAGACCGCACAGGACAGCTTAGAAAGATATCAAACGTATGGCATTCATAGAGGCTGAAGTTCTTTCCTCTTTCATCTATGCAAACAGTACAGGGATCAGGCATGGTGATGGAGCGTGGTCAGGACAGGTCTGTAATCATGATTTAGCTGCCGGTCCACGAGCCCCACACTAGGTCAGGTTTCCGAGCTGCCCTTTCCAGAGCTGAAGGTTATTGGCTGCTTTTCTTGAAACCCGAGAGTTTCACTAATAGGATGCCGGGGTGACACGAAGTACCACAGACCTCTCCACGAAACTGATTCCACACGGTGGTATCTCCTTCGGCATTTGCAGTGGGCTGGGAAAAGAGCTTGGAAATTCGTAAAGTTAAAAGAGTAAGAGAATGGGAGCAATGCTATGCAAGTGTCACTCCTGGGCCAGGATCTGATTTCCTGAACTCTAGATGAAGAGGAGGACCCAGAAAAACAGATGGAATCTACCAACAGCAAAAGGGAGGCACAGCTTAGCGGAGGAGCACACAGACAGTGGGGGAGTTATGGTGGAGAGGGCCAGAGCTGTGAACTCACTCTGAGGAGGTCACAGGAGGGCAGCAGTGGCTGCTGCCGAGCCCACACATCCAGAACCCCCGAGGCAGAATGGGATGGCTGCTAACTGAGTCCGAGATAGCAGCGTGTGTTTGACTGATCACAGAAGTGATCACAGCAGAAGGCTCTGCTGTGACTGGGGAGACAGAGAGGTTAGGCTGTTTTTGTACTTGAAAGCTTGTTTCACCCTAAGAAGTCTGTCCCTTCACAGCCAATAGAGGCAGGCTGGGTGCCTGGGGGAAGACTGCTAAGGACTGATATAGGGCAGTGTCTCCCTTTTCTCCTTTCTTTTGTTCTTCCCTCTCCAGTCATCTGTCTTCTCTATGGAGAAACAACAGCGGTTCCATAAATGTAGTCTTGGGTGATGCTTTCTGTCCCAGTGTCACTGCGGTTTAATTAGTGCAAGGCTCCGCATGTTCCACAGCTCCTTGGTGCTGGCCAAGGAGCCAAGCAGCAGCACAGCAGCACTTTTCTTCTGGCTTTGATGTTGGGGTAGTGGTGACTTTGGGAGAACCTCGGAGGAAATCTCAGAGATGTGAAGGAGAAGCCCTTAGAGCTAGGTCCTCTGGAGAGTACTTCCTCAGTCCCTTCCATGAAGACTTGGCTTTCCATGCCTGTAGTAAAACCTGTTGGCAGCACAGCACACGCTGCCAGTTTTGGTTATAGCTTCTCTGGAGGTGGGTGTTCAGGGGCGGTGGAGTGCTGAACTTTGGTTGGGGACAGGAAATATGTGAAAGACACCAGAAAGTAAATAACTGACCAGTGTGAGGCAGCCGTGACAGAGGTTTCTGGTGCTCTTCAGCTCAGGCCAACAGTCCGGCGGTGCCAGTGACACAACCTCTGCTGAGTTGCATTGTGCAGGGCGAGTGGTCAGGCACATATTTCCTGGGAAAAACCTCTTCCCTTCCCAGGGCAGCACAGTGCGATTCTATTTGGCTCTACATCACTCCCCGCTTTCTTTCCTGTGCCAGCAGCCAAAGGGGTGGGAGGGTCAGCCCTCAGGGCTGGGGAAGGAAGGAGCACCTCTGCCCAAATTGCAGCTGTGATAAAAGTCCCTCTATCACTTCAGTAGCCTTGGTGATGCCACTGTTCATTTTTCTCTCTTTTTTTCCCATCAAGAGAACATTTTGTTGAGGGAACAAAAGCCTTCAGCCTGTCAACCCCATGAGCTGCATGTGTAAGTCATTAAGGATGTGGCTGTTGCGCATCTCCTTTGTATGGTAGATCTGGAACCAAATGTGTGTGAGTCCACAGATTGGCCTTGATTCAGTCGACCAAAATTACAGGGTAGCTCTAGTTTTCCCTTTTTTTAATTGATGGCAGAGTTTTAATGTGGTCATAGTACAATGTCACGTGATTTATAATCAGATGGACTAACCACTGACTTACACCTCATAAATCCACATGCATCCCTTCCAGATGCAAGGCAGATGTATTGGTGAGGCTATTTTCCGATAGAAAATACACAGCTAGCCCTAAATCCCACTGACATGGTATTTTAGGAGAAATCAGCACGCAGAGATGTGCTTGACAAGCCCCTGTGTCTATTTATAGGCAGCTCTGTCAAATTCAGGGCAAACTTGTGTCTTTTTTGTCCCCCTCCAACTACATTTGCTGCCAGATTCTTCTGGCTAGTTGTGGGTTGCTGGAGCTTCACATGAAACCATCTGCACAGCGGCACCACCCTGTAATTACACAGAAAGGGATCTCCGACCTCAGATTGCGCTGGTGGATTTGTTTGCAGGGCGTTCCACGTGTGGCACTCGCACCCACCTGGCACAGAGTGGCAGTTTGGTGAAACAAATCCACCCTGGGCTTGCTTTCACCATGTGAAGAATTGTTCCTGAAGTAACTAAAATCCTCTTTCCAAAAACTCCAAAGGTGCAACACACAAGGGTGTCATGTGCCATACAGTGAAGGTCATCCAGAGGCTTTAACCCCAGCAGGTTCAATTAAGAAGTCAGATTGCCAGCTTCCAAAGTCAGAGATTTTTCCTTGGCTTTTGGTTTGTTTGTTTGTTTTCCACATGAGCTTTTGAAGTGTTTGGTCAGTGCAGACTGCTTTTTTTAGGCCTGTTCTGTCTTCCCTTTTTGTTAATTACTGGTACTGTAGTTACGCCCTCTGTGAGGGATTCTCACTTCTGACCTGCTCCCAGTGCTTGATTGGACTGATGGGTGAATTTTTCTGCTGCCACAACAGAGGCAGAGGCATTTTAGTGGTGCTAAAAGCAACTGAAGTCTATTTTATAATTATAGGTTTTACAAAACTAAGAATCTTAGGAGCAGGAATGCTAAGAAATTACTTCTCCAAAAGCTACTTTGCTTGCAGGTGCCTTCCTTAAGGCAGAGTTGAATTGGGGCACTCTGCCCAAGGGAAGTGGCAGGAAAAACATGCTGGATACTCAGTGTGCTGTTTCTGTGTGTGTTAAATTTGGTGTTTATTATTGAAAATCTGCAAACAGCTTCTGCAACTTGCCAAGAGGTGCTAGTGAAAGCTCTGCCCTGACGAGTTTGCAAACTTCCTTTCCAAGCCTACCCCTGCTCTGCACCCGTGCAGAACTATGAACTCGTGCTCCCTGGTCTATCCCCCTCCCCTGAATTGGGGAACGAAACTGTAACTGACCCAATCTGCAGGAGTGAGAACTTCTCTGTGGTCTCTGCCCGCAGTGCCAGCATGGAGTACACACAGAGCGTACAGCTGAGGCTCATGCCCTGAGGCTGCCAAGCAGATTTCACAGATGTTTCAATAAACAGCATTTTTAAAAGGGAAAAAAAAGAAGGGAAGTCTGGGAACAACTAGTTCATTTCAGCGGTTGGAGGCATGACATTCATTACAGTCAAATCTGTTCAAATATCCTTGACAAATACCAGGAAAGTGTTCTGTAGACAGATGGGTAGTTTTTAAAAGGTCACTCCTTAAACAAAAAATAAAAAAGAAAGAAGGAAGAGTCAGGCTGTGAAGATTCCAATCCCTTCTGTCCTCTGGGAGAAGTAGCATGGCTGCAGGGAAGTGCTGCAGGTGCAGGACAGGAGCTGCAGTGTGGCTCTGGCTTGACCTGCCCTCTGGGCAGGGAAAACACTGTGGCATGTACAAGTTGTGGCCTTTGAGAAGTCTTACCTCCTGAGCAGGCCATGCACAGTTAGGCAGATGCATGTCAAATCCTATTTTTAATTAACATTTCCAAATCAACAGCTCAACTGACTTCCATGCCTGGTGACAGGAGAAATGAGTACTCTGTTTTATGATCAAAAGCATCTAAACTTCATATGTTAAAAACAAGTCACTTCTGCTTTGCTTTGATTTTACTTCCTTTCCTGTCTTTCTTCTTTTAGTTCATTTTGGGTTACTTTCCCCCTTTTGTGGAAATTTGAGGACTCTGGTAGAGATCTGAGCTCCTTTTTATGTTTTGTGAGTCTATCTAGGGCCGGGGATTTTAGTTAAATTTTGGCTGATGTGAGTAAAGCTGGTTTTTAAGTGTATCTACAAACCTTAAGCCATGAGTCAGTGCCTGCTCTGTCTGGCATGGATTTTTGGTCCTTCAGGTCTCATAACTTGAGGAGAGTTGAAGTGTGATCACATAGCAAATGTTTATGGAGATACTAGCAGCTGCCATCATACCTGGAGTTCAGTTCTCCTGGGTTTTGTGTCACAGTATGTTCTGCTGTGTGGTTTGATTCCTGCTTGCTCTCCTAGGCTGCCTCAGAACTGGCATCAGAAAAGGAGAGACATTTAGCAAACTATGCCTAATTATGCCTTGTTGTGACTAAATTTGGGAAAGAGCTTACTCTTCTACCTTTGGAGAAGGATGTGGCTGTAGCTGCTAGCACCAGTTGGCCCCTCTGCACCTGCCAGGCACAGGCAGCTTTCCAGCTACCCCAGAGGCCAGGGAGGAGTTCAGGAAGGGAAGCTTTGGAAAAGCAAACACTTGTGTCGGTAGGATCACTGCCTTGAAGTTGTTATTTTGGAAGCGCAGGTGACCAGGGGGTGACGTGCTCATTTCCGTCCCTGCTGTTCCAGAGGAAGGCTCCTAAAATTTGAACAACTCGTTGCTGTTCCAGGATGTTTGGTGGCTCCCACGTAGCCAGGTAGCCTGGCCTCTGGTGTCAGAGGGTATACGGTGGGATGCATGTATCCGCTTAGGGAATTAGAGGACAGGCTTCGGGTTTCTCAACAGCGATGGCTTTGGCCGCTGCTGCTGAAGAGTGGGAGGATCAGGCAGAGCTGTGGTCCTGTTTTGGCTTGATGGCTGGAGCTGAGATTGTGAAAACATCATGTTTGCCAAGGTGGTGGGACATCCTGGGGTGGGTACAGGTTGTGTCTGTTGAGAACAAAATAATGCTGAGGCTTTACAGATTTGCTGGCCTAGATGGACTCCACGTCTCGTGAGGCAGAGCCCTGATCTGACGAGGATGTGCTCCCTTGCAGGGCCAGGCTGGGGACTCCCTGCTCACCCAGTAGCTCAAGCAGGGGAATCTGTTCCCCTCATGTAACTTCCCCCCCCACCTGTTTTTGACTCCTTTTGAAGGTGAGAACAAAAAAAGCAAACTTTCCCTGCAAGTTCAAAGATATGCAAATCAATCCTTTACTGTTTTGACAGTAATTTTTTTGCACTGGAAAACAAATTATATAGATGGACTTGTGCAAAGCCAAGCCCTCAGAACTGGGCAGGGGCTGGCTTTCTGCAGCGCGAGGTGAAATGGAAACGCTGCACACCTGCTTGCAGCTGCCTCCCTGCTACACATGTTGTGCATGGGCCGTGGCTGCTAAACCAAACTAGCAGCAGTGTTTCGGTAGCACCTGTGAGGAGCGGGGCTGGCCTCTGCCAACAGAGCCCCAGCCCCAGGTTCCCGCTGCAGGGGCTTTATTTTTCTTTCCCTGACCCGTTTTTGCGGAGCTGTTAGTGACAGCCTGGCCAACCTCCCTGCACACTGGGGATAAATGTTGGCGACTGGCATCCCTGGCCACCTGCAGGACCTACACAGTGGGGGATTGTCCGTCCCGCAGGACCTGGTGTTCTGGGGAACCTGCTCTGGGCTGGGGGTCTGGCCAGGCACGCACAGCCGGATGGGAGTCAAGCGGGGCAGGTCTCGGGCCCCGAAGTTTCTTGACCAGGTGATAGAAAACACATCTGGTGGTTTTTTTCCATCAGAGGAAGAACAAGGGTGACCAGGAGGCAAATACAGGAGGCCTTTGTGCAGCACTGCCATTGTCGCGAGCCAGGCATGTCTGTGGAAATTGGTGTGGTGTTTGGAAGGGATTTGAGCAGTCCCTAACCCCAACTTTAGGCATACCCTTATTATCTATTTTCTCATGCCTTGCTACTTTCAGATTGATAAATCAGGTGTTTTCTGGAGAAGGTACTTGGATGGCCTGTCTGACAGGGACACTACAGGACAGTGAGCTGAAAGAAATTCTACCCTTAAGCACTGTTTTTGAAAGTTGGCATTCTGGGGAAAAAAGGCTGCATTTCTTCTCACATACTTTCAAGGGTAACATCTTTTGCTGGTCTGTCTAATGGTTTACCTGGCTTATAACTGTTCTTCTTGTATATGTGTTAGCAGGATAAGTAGCAGTGTATGTTTTCAGTGAATCAGTGAATCGAGCAGCAAAGAAACGAGTGGCCATGCTCCTTTTTGAATGGCCATTTCCTACAGCCCTGCAGGCTAGTGGCAAACCCGAAGTTGCAAACCCACGAGAACTGGGAACTGAGTATGTTCAGCCACTCTTGAAGTAACTTCTACGCTCTGACCCATATCCCGGAGCTCACAGGAAAAAGTTAATCCGAAAACTGTGTAGCTGCAATGGCCCCGTATCCCCTAAATCCGTCATTCTGTCTCTTGGCTGGGGTTGTGGAAAAATGGTGCTTGGGACTTGGTAGAGGAGTTTGGAAGAAGCACATTGGAACTTGGTTTGTGTAGCAGGCATAAAGGGCCACCCCAAGGAGCCAGAATCCTCAGTTCCATCCTTTGCCTCCCATGGGATGTCAGTGGTTAAGCCAGTGGCAGCCATCATACGCAGCAAGGCTCAGTGGTGCTGTGCTCTCAGCCGGCTCCTCGGTGGGGAATGTGGTTCAGGAGGTTCTGTGCGTTTGGGCGAGCAAATGCTGGCTGAGGTGGCAGCTCTACAGGGTGTTCTGGGCTGTTCTGCCCCTTGGCTGTCTCTCTCTGTGTGCCAAGTTCTGCTTTGGTTTTGTGTTTCACAGTCCACTAAAAGCCTTGTAGTTCCTCAGTGGCTGTAAAGAAAAGCTTGCTTCCCAAAATGGTCCCAGGACGCATCTGCAGGTCTCTGTTTTTGATAGGCCCCCATTGCAAAGCAACTCCCCTCTCCCAGTCCTGTATTTAAATTCCCGAGGGGTGGGCAGTCCTCCACTGGTTCTTTTTATTTTTTTCTTCTCCTTTCTTGTTGATTTCTTTTTCTTCTCTATGCAGTGTGTTTCTGATATACAGACAGCTGCCTTCATGCTTCTGCTTCTTTCCTCCTAATGTCTCTTCCCTGTGCTCATCTCATTGATATAGACAACTCATGGGCCTCTGTCCCCCTGCTCCCAAAGGCTGGGGTTAGCTGCACCCAAAGGCTGAGGCTGCCTTCTCACTGCTAATGGCAACTTCTTGTTTGACTGCATTGTGTGTGTGTCTCTTTTTTCCATAGACTTCTTTATTTTAATGCTCACAGAATTAATCTAAACTCTCTGTCTCAGCAAGCCGTTCTCAGCCAGAAGACTGTTTTCAAACTGAGGCAACACCCTGTTTACATGGATAGGCAAATTCACAGTCCACAGAGCTTCTTCCAGTCAGAGCAGCTGTCGAACACTTCATGTAAGGGCAGCACATGGTTCACATGCACAGCAAACAGTTCTTCTGAAGGGTAACCCTTTTTTTTAGTTGTTTTTCTTTTTTGTATTTTTCTTTCCCTGAAGGGTTGAAAACTAGAACATCTGCCTCTTGGCCAGCCATTCTTTCCCACAGATGTTGCTTCCCAAGTTCAAAAAGCTGGGTTGGGTTATTGTGTGTGGACTCGTCTGGGTGCCCGTGTTTCTGGAATCTGCCTGGGAGCACACCAGGGAGCTGGGAAGCCAGGCAGGTTCTGCTAGGGCCCCGGGTCACAGTACAGTGTGTTTGTGCCGTGCTCTTATTCCCTCACCCAACCCAAACTGAGCAGGAGGTAAATGCCGAGGCCCGTGTCCATGCACAGTGCTGGTTCGGCTCCAGGGAGCCTAAAAAGCAGCTCAACACTTCATTCTGGTGTGTGCAGCAGTCACGGTCAGAGCACCTGAGTTACAGACACGAGAAGAGGTCCCTTCTGTGACTACTGGTGCCCACTGGTATTTCAATCAGAGGTAACCTGAGCTGTAGGTGGCAAAGAAGGCCAAACACGGCACAGCAAAATTAAATTGCTCCTCATGAAACATGTATTTCCGCTGGAAATGTATTTTACACCTGAGCCTTTAAGCCCAACTGCACTTGTTTCCCTGGACCCCCACCTGAGACACTGTCCATGTGAAAAAGAGCTTCCTTTGTGGTTTAGTAATTGGCTCCTAAATACTGTCTGTCCCTGCTTTCCTGTCATTTGCCCTTGGTCTGGTGTGCTGTTAGAGGAGGCGTTCTGACAGTTCCAGCCGACAGCAAGGCTGGTTTCTTGT
This sequence comes from Chaetops frenatus, assembly GCA_013400775.1. Taxonomy (NCBI): domain Eukaryota; kingdom Metazoa; phylum Chordata; class Aves; order Passeriformes; family Picathartidae; genus Chaetops; species Chaetops frenatus. Next base: position 10,557 of record VZTR01010315.1, on the reverse strand, counting down.
ATTTGTCTTTATTTTCTGTCCCCAGCTGCACCGCACCTGAGCGCTTGTGCATAGCAGTGATCTCAAAGCAAGTGAAATCACTATGCTCTCCAGTTTGTTTGCCATCTCGTAGGTCCTGGCCCAGCAAAGTCTGTGGGTACATTTAAAATTCAAAGTGTGTAGGGCTGCACTGAGAAGATGCTGAAAGAAAAGTCTGTATTGAGATGCTTTCTTTCCAAGTAGGAATCTTCTGCTCTAAGGATAGAGGCAAGGGAGGTTTGTGTAAAGCTTGAAGTTTGCCTAGGATAGTTGACACCCGTACCTGTTAATCTCAAAGAAGTCCCTGTGGGTTTTCCCCCTCTCAAGGATGTTCACTGGCATTAGCCCTCCCGCTCACTTGGCCAGCCCAGAGCAGAACTCTGGAGAGCTCACCTGCAGCACCACTTTCTGAACAAATGAAGGCGGCCACCTGGTAATGAGCACAGGCCTGAGGTCTTTCCTTGAAGGCTGCTCTGTGTGAACAGCTTTTCTTTCATGAGAGGCATTGCCCAGCAGCAGTGATGCCACAGATGGGACTGACAGCATTAAGGGCCACACAGGGCAGCTGTTGCCTGTGCCAGGACAAGGACAGGGCACGGAGGAGCCATGTGCTTGGCAGGTCTCTCCGTTGTTTCTTACTGATAGCACAGAACTTGATTCTGTGGCTGTGCAAGTTGTGCTTGATTTTGAGGATCGCTGGGTGGAAAAATACACTTAGCAGCATGGTATGGTAGGGTTGTGTGCTGAAAGGCAATAGAACTGTACAAAGAATCCGTGTGGTTTAAGGAGATCAATAAATGCCTGGATGAATTGGTTATTCACGGTGGTTTGTTGGTTTTCTTTAATCTGGTTTAGGGTATGACAGGTTGATGTTAGGCTTTCCCAAGGACACTAGGCATACACTCCTGAAAAAATGCCCTCGTGTTTAGCACAGCCAAGTGCAGCTCCTTGTAAGTGCTTTGCTTTTTTCTATAGGAAGCAGCAGCCGCAAGTGGTTTTGGAATAATCAAAGCATTTGCCAGTCTTGAAATTTGCTGCCTCAGCCTCTTCCCCATGGAGAGATTTATATTTTTAGGAACTTACCATGAACAATTAAATGAAAATATATGCTATTGACTCCACTGCAACTCCAAGAAGTCTACAGTCCTTGGTGAGACCTCACTTCTGCATGCCTCTAGCATCTGAGCAGGGAAGAGGGAAAGAAACTTTGTGTTGTGTGGTCGTTGTCATAGCTCCGTTCCAACTCAACACTTCTCTTTTACTCTGTTTTGCTCAGAATTACAGTAAGTGTAAGTCACTATTTCAGTGGTAAATTGGTTCAGTCATTAGGCCTAAAAGCTCTATGTACATGTGCCTTTCCAGCCCCATCACAAGCAAAAGATTTTTTTGCCATATAAATTCCTGAAAACTCAGAGGTGGACATAATGCATGATCTTTGCACTTAATAGAAGTTGTTGTGTGAGACAAATCAGAGGAATAATGAGGAGGCTTTTGGGAGATTATTTCCCTCATCATGAATTTCCTGGTATTTTTATTCTCTCTTTCAGTTACTTTTCTGTCAACAGCTTTATCATTTTGGGAAGAAAAAGTGCAAATTTGTACAAATTTTATCAGGGCAAAAAGGTGCAACACAATTAAAGTTTGAAAGAACTAAAGAAAATTCAACTGATTCCTAGTTGAATAAGTCAATGTTTCTGGGTGATTAGAAATGTGTCACAGGTGAGGAAAAAAGTGATGCTGACAGACGAGAAGGATTACAGACCTGTAGTTTTGAGGAGCAGACCTCCGACATGTACTTGTAATGTGTGGCACTTCCGATTCTCTGCTTGCTGTCATAGAGGCTGTAAAGCAATGCTATTGAAGTCTGCATGCTTGCCTGAGGTTTGAGAGGATTTATAGCTGATAATGTCTGAACAGTTTCTGGAGGGTTGGATTGTGCGCTGAAGGTCCTTGCCAGGTGGCTTTGTGCTGGCCATTGGAGGTGGCACTGTCCCACTGCAGCTTTGCTGAGCGATGGGACCGCGCTGCCGGAGTCATGGCCTTGTTTTAAAGCTGACTCCCTCTCAGGTGCCTGATGCTGCCTGTGGCCACAGTGTGCACTGCCCTTGCTCTGTGCTGGGGATAGTCTTATCTTTCCTCTGGGCTCGTACCCAGAGGCATAAATCAGTTGTTCTGAATGGTGGGGGGTGCTGAGGATAGGGAGGAGATTTGTATTTCAAGATTCTCAGAAGTACTGCAGGAGATTCTTCTGGCTCTTCTCACCAACATCGAGGGTACAAAATTGCAAAATGAGTAACACATGTTTTGATGGAATTAAACGTGAAATTGGAAAAGGAAACATGTCTCAAGTATAACAAAAGATTGCCAGATAAACCATTACAGTCTAGAAATCTGCTGCTGTTAAAATAAAAAATGTTTTTGAAAGAGTTCCATGTGGTATTGTTTCCATTTTCCCGTGTTAAGAAAAGAAGTATCACTTGATTTCAGTTGAGTAAAAATAAACACAACTAACAAATACTCTTATACCTCACCTGCGTAGTGACCTCTGCTTTCTGCCCTTAGGGTTTTCTCTGTGGATTCCTGGATGCCACAACCCTTCTGTCTACTGGTTCTTTTTGCTTTTTGAGTAGGGTAGTGTGATATAAAGTACTGCCATCTGCCAGCCTATCTCTGTTCAGCCACTCTGCCCTAATCAGTATTGCTTCTAGGCACAGATTTTGCTCTGCTGTTTGTTTGCTTGTATTTAAATTATCAGATTTTTGCTCTGAAACTCATTGGCTGTTAGGACTGAAACGGTACAGAGGTTGTCTTGCAAGAGAGAGGGCTGGTGAAGCCTACTGTGTTCTCCAATCAGGACACAGAGCAGAGGTGTGCAGTAACCAGCTCCCAGCCCAACACCTCTCATTTAACTTCTTTCCTAAAAAAATGGAGGAAGGTGAGGGTAGAGCATCTCCCATATCTGGGATTTTATAGGTGGAAAGTAGCACATGCAAAACTACATTTGAACCTTCCCACTGAACATAAAGGGACAGTCAGACTAAGTGCCAGGACAACTTTATTTATGCTTTATTTTACATTTTATTACATTGCTTTATTTCTGTGTCTGTGTGTGCACAGTAGTTACGGAGGTTCCTATGATACTGAGAAAGCTTTTGGACAGATGGAGGGACAGATATGAAGAAGCCCAGAAAGAAAAACTTGGCTAGTACTGTACTGATTTAAAGATTCATTTTGGCAGAGAACTTACCATGTCCCCTGGAAACCTTTTCACTGAGTGGGTAAAAACATCCTGTTTCTTGGATCGAGCCTTAGATGGGAAGCTTACCTGCTGAATCCAGGATTTGTAGTGGCATGCCAGGTTAGATATAGCTGGAGGATTAGACAAGTTGTAATTGCATGGGCTGACATCTGAACTGTCTTCAGCCATTCTTTAGTAATCTGAAAAGCATTTGCTTATGGGTAATTGTACAGTGTTCTGCTTTGCCTCTGTGTTCTAACCAGCTCCTTCAAAACATGTCCAGAATGCCGTTTACTAATGGGATAATTGACTGCTTGTATAACTTTGTGCCTTCAGCCTTGAGTCCCTTATTGAGCCCTGAATCAAAGTCTTTTCCTTGCGATTTTCTTGCCTGGATACTTATGCGTTTAGGCAGGTATAAAAAATCCTGACTAGAGATGGCTTCTGTGCTTCTCAGGCTGAAAGGCTGGGCAACTATTTCTGTCAGGATGGGTTGTTCCTAAGAGCTGCTGGGGCAGGTTCAGTTGTTCCACATTGCGGCCTCCCTAAAGAACGACTGTCTGGGAAACTGCCTCGCTCAGAGCACTGCACAGCCCTTACTCTTGGTCATGCTTACTCTGAGTCACTTGGGAGACTGTAAATCTTGGATTTTTCAGGAGAAGATTGTATGGTGTGCAGAGATATCAAATTATCTTGCCAATGGGGAAAGGCATGCTTTGCTGAAACACATTTTTCCCTTGGCTGTCTGAGGCTGTCAGAAGATATAAAACTTGGTCTTAAGTTTAAGCCTTTGAATTAAGTTCTTTTTCACAATACAGAGTAAAAGTACTGAACAATGAAGTTGATGTGATGTTCATACTTTAAATCCGGAGGGTAATATCAGAGGCTCTTGTATTTGATCTGTGTAGTTCCTCAGAGTATTTTGGCCATTTTATTGAATCGCCCTATCGAGGGAGTGTATTATTTATATGAGATAATCCTTATTTGATTCCAGTTTATTAAATGAAAGGATTGTGTTATGCAGTCAGTTCTTAAAAGGTCTGGAATCTGAACTGTAATTGAATCCATTCCCTCTCAGCTAATTTATGTAATCTGATGGGAAACAAGCGTAGTACAATTTATTAAAAAAAAATGGAGAATGTTCACTTTATCGAACCATACCAAAAAAAGTTCTCTGAATGAAGCAGCACAGCAAAAGACAAAGTTTGGGTTCCCTTGTCAGATTGCCCGCACTTGGGCCATATCTCCTTATGAAGGAGGATGGAGGGAATGTCTTGCAGTGGAATCATACTCTTTTGGTTTTGTGTGCACTGCCCATTTTCTGTGGCAGTGTGCTAGGTGTGCTGTTGGTGATACTGCGAGCTGGGTAGCATTGTGTCCTCATGCTTAGCTTGTGGCTGCAGCGTTTTCATTTATTCTTATGTGTGCACATTGTTTTCTAAACCAGAGCCAGGTAAGGAGCTGTTCTACTGCAGCGCCTGGCTCCTAGATTTTCCCCTGGACTAATGATGTCCTTTATCTCCTCAGCAGTGAAACTCATTTACTTCAGGTTCAGCAGCGTCAGGCTGAGCAGGGCAGTCTGGCAGGCAGGGCTGTGCCCCGTCTAGCATAGGCATGTGTGAGGACCCATGGGCGCTCAGGAGTGGCGTGTTGGGCATTGCTCTCGCCAGAACCATCCCAGCTGCTCTGCCCTTCTCCTCTCACACTGCTGCTGTGGTCTGTTCACTGCAAGTGGGCGAGCACTTGACAGGCAGTCGCTGACTGGCATTGGAATTCCGTCCCCTTGTATTCTTGGGTATATTCAGAGATACAGTCTGGTAATCTGTAAGGACCTGTAGGCCAAGTCATGGCCAGCAACCCATTCCCAAACATGGGGCATAAGGCAACTTCTCCCTTCCCTGCTCTACCCCGTGGATTTAAGAGCAGTTGACAGAGGAGAACTGCTGTAGCCCCACAGATCCAGGCCAGAGTAGAGAGGAAAGGAGGCGTGGGCAGTGAGAGCTGAACCGAACTCCAGCTTTGCCCCAGCTGTGCCTGTGGAGCACAGAGGCAGCAGTGACCCCATCCAGGGGAGAGGGGTAGTAACCCCGGAGTCCAGCCCAAATCCTCTGGAAAGAGTGGGATGCTCAGTGGGTGCCTGTCAGGTAGTTGGTGACAGCAGGTAGAGGTCGGAGCGGGACACATTTGACAGACAGTCGCAGCTGTCACTGTGTTCTACCAGCTTCCAGGGCACAGGATCTGCAGGGGGTTTAGATGAGAAAACACTGTTGGTTATGGAGTTTTCTCTTTTGTTATCAGCAGAGGTTTCTTTGCAAACATAACAGGAGTGTGTGCTTATGATGGAAGATCCAAATCTGGCCCTTCCTCCCATGGCCTTGGTGGGGAGTCAGCTCTGGAAGGGAGCTCCCTGTGGTACCTCACTCTTGGCTGTGTCCCTGGGTCCCAGCCATCACACCAGCTCTGTGTGCTACTGTCCAGCTGTCCCGGCTGCTTCAAGGGAAGTTAGTGGTGTTGAATGTCTGCAAGTCCTTGGCTCAGTGGTGCTCATCAGATATAGTGAGCTGTGGATATAGACTATGACTTCAGTCCGAACTTCACTTCCGGAAAAGGTCAGAACATCCGGAGTTTCCAAAACGTGGACTCTCTAGTCCTGGAGAGGATTACTCACACTCCAGCCCTGAATTTGCAGGGATTGCCATATTGCTCATAATATTGCAGTGTGAAAGAATTCAGGGTTGAGAAAAAAATGCCTGTCTTCAATATCCCAGATTTTTATGGACTTTACTGTGACTGATAAATTGCACAGGATCTCTTAAACAAGAGCTACAACAGTGTAAGGAGGGCAGCACTTTGTTTTCTAGTTCATAAAAATGTGGTTTTTTCCTGTTGTTTGGCGTCATATTTAATGTTTATAAAACCACTTGGCCCTTCAGCTGCACCTGGGTTCTGGATTGACTGACCAAGATACTGATAGTAGCAGGCCAGTTGCTGTTGAGAGTTTGGGGAAATGGTTGGGAAATGGGTGAAACTGGGCAGCCTGATGAGAACAAAGCCAGGGAAGGCTGCTATTGTTCCTAGCCTGTGGTGGGAGCCATATAATATCTTCTCAACATTTATCTGTGACTCAGAGTCTTTTCCTTGCATAGTGGTGGTCCCCATGTATGAGACTTGATGTCTGCACTGACAGATAGCGTGCCCTGATTTTTGAAGATTTTCAGTATGTGCGGTATAGTTCCTTTCAGTATTTGTGGCTGTCAGTCATCCCTTAGTCTCCTGATCATGCATGTTGCTGTCTCTCATTTGACATCCAGGATTTTTGTCATATTCTTCACATCTTTTGGAGGTAAGGCAAGGCCACTGTGCTGATGTGAGGAGTTGCCATGCAGGAGTCCAGGGGATAATCCCTAGGAAAGCAAGGCAATGGGGAGCAAGTGTTGGATAGATGCATAGGTAGGAAGTAGAGTACATCGAGACTTGACATTTGCACAAGTGAGAAGTAAAATCCGCTGCTGCCAACTCTGTAAATGTCTAATTTGGAGATGAATGGTTCCACATCTGGCTTGTCTTTAAATACAGCAAATACTACTTTTAACTTTTAATTTCTCTCTTTTTTACAATTTCAACTTCAGTCTCATAAGGAAGATCAAATCTCTTCTGAGAAAGGATGGGCTTTTTACAGCTTTGGAGAAACTAACTGTGTATTTGCAATAGGGAAATGGAAACTACAAATGACTAAAATCTTAGGGGAGAAAGAGTTGTGACTTGGGGAAAATGCTATCCTGCCTTCCATGTATTATCTCTAGAGAGAACAGAATGGAAGGAAAAAGTATCTCAGAAAATAGAAATTGGCCAAGTGCTTGTCTGGAATATGATTTGGGTTGAAGCTTCTGTGTGCTGTTTGGGAATCAGGAATGATTCGCTGCTCCTTACATGTGAAGACAGCATCATGATGCGCAGACAGGTGCAGAAGGCAGTGGGACCTAAACACGGTAGCTCCTTCTCCTCATGCTGATTTCCTGAAAATGAAGGCAACGTGTTTGCAGTACTTCCCTGTGGTGTAGGGGGGCCCGGGAGGAGACAAGAAACAACATGAGCCGTCATGAACAAGCAACAGAAGAGCAAAGACTATTTTATTGTTTTGAGAGTCTCCTTTTAAAGGGGGAATTTGAAGCTCCTGCCTTGCTCTCTCTGATTGGTTTGGGTTGTAGCCTGGGTAGTTCCTTTGGTCAGTGACGTATTCTGTATCTCATTGGCAGAGGTCTTTGACAGACAGCTTAGCTAGGTGTACAAGTAAGTTTGCTATACTGCAACAATTCCCCATGTTTTCCCTTTATTTAAAAAATGAAAAAAATGTAGAATATTTCTATGTGACTCTATAAGCAGGGGTCCTTTGCGTATAGAGTGACGTGACACACCATAGGTTTTAATTTGATTGAGAATTTTTCATCCAAATAACAAGATTTGTTTTTCTTCAGTTAGGGATACATTTATATGACACTGATGTTCAGGAACTATTCAGGCAAAACCTAACAGCTTTTCATGTCAGCACACTACAGGTTCAGATGCTTATAAGTTACAATTTATAACTTAACTCTACAAAGTAAAAATAAATTTAACTCTTATAACTATTACAAACTTGAATTATTGTAAACATGAACATAGAAAACATTTAACTTGGAACCATAACTTAACTTCATAAATAAAAAACATTCACCTTTAGAATTATAAATAAATAACAAAAGAAGTAACTTGTAAACAGATTTAAAAATTCAACAGTCTCAAATTTTCCTGAGATATGTAAATAGACTCTCAGTTACTGTTCCATGTTGTCCGTTGTGGAACTATCAGGTGGATTTTGCTGGGAGTCTTGAACAGCACACAGAGCAAGTCGGATGCACCTGGCAGGACTCAACGTGTCCCAGTGTCCATGGAGACACAGGCATATCCTCGTCCCCACATAATAAGATTCCATGGACCTTCCCATTTATTAGTGAGAAGATCTTTCACCATTACCTTGGGCTTGGGTAGCTCAGTGTCACCGAATGATTTTAATGAGAAAAAGTGATTTAAAATTACTGGGTTTTGGGAATTTCTAATATTCTCCTATGATGTAGTATGTAGACAGCTTTTGCTACTCTGCTCTGTGGAGTCTCACCAGACCTTCCAGCTTTCTATTTTTCAAGCATGCGTTTTAAAGTGGCATGTGCTGTCTCTCTATTATAGCTTGTCCTCTTGACAGTTGGGACATACCTGTCTGGTGAGAGACACCCCAGAGTTGTACGAACTGTCTTGCTTTCTGCGAAACATGTGCTGGACCATTGTCTCTTTTTATGGTGTGGGAGATGCCCAGAGCAGCAAAGGCTGAACACCAATGTGCTGTGGCATCCCTACCCTTTTTTCCTGTGTGAACTGTGGCCCACATTGCTGACAAGAATGTATCTATGGACACATGTACATGTTTTAGACATCTGAATTCAGGGATCTGTGTGATATCAGTTTGCCAGATTTGCACACAGCATGCAGTCCACGAGAATTTATCCCTGTCTGCAGTGTTGCAGTGTGACCTTGACAGTTAGCACAGGTGTTGACTATATAGTGAGCCGCTGTGTTTGACAGCTGGAACTGTCTTTGAAAGGCTCAAATGCCTCGGTGGAAGAAATTATATGATGCTTTTGCTTGTGATAGTTTATCTGGCTGTGGTGCCGTCCAGGCAGGGTCAGCTAGCATATCTGCTCTGGCATTGTGTTTGCTGATAAAACCTGATAGGTTTGGATGGCTTCTAATATGTAATACATAATATGGGCAATTTATGGCCTGAATGTTATGCCACAAGGTTTTTAAAATGCCAAATAATTGTGCAGTGTCACTTTCCTTTAGCACAGCTCCATCAAATTTCTGTGTAATAGGCTGAGTCAGTCACAACATTCAAAGGAGTGTGTGGAAAGTGTTGGAAAGCCATAGCTAGAGCCCGTAGCTCTACCAACTGGGATGATCCATTTTCATGACTCTCTAACATCTGCCACTCACCCTTTCCTTTCTATGTTAACAATGGCTTTTCCTGTTTTACCAGAGCCATTAGTGAATACTGTAATACTCTTTACAGGTGTTCAGGTACTTAGGGGTTTGAGGGATAGTGTAGCTTCTCTATTTAATCTGAGTAGTTTATGACTTGGCAAATGGTATGTGATTTGTCCTGGAAAGTTTAGCAGGGCACTTTGCAAGGCTGTGCAATTGATAAACTTCATTCAAATTGTTCTAGTGTTACAGGTAATATGATTTTTGCAGAGTCTTTGGCATTCAACTGCAGACACCTGTGATGACATTTGATGATTAGTTGTGCAATTAATTCAAAGACAGTGGGTGCTGTCTTTTTTGGCTGGTGAGGTAAGAACACTCACTCCAAAATGTGCAGGAGGTCGGGCCAATTGATATCCCATTGTCCAATTATTCCAGTAGGATGGAAATTAACAATAAAGATAAACACTTCTGGGCATATTCGGTGGACTTGTCTGTTGGAAATAGCTTGCTCTACTGATTCTAGAGCAGCTTTTGCTTCTGGTGTGTGCTGGTTTGGGTCAAATTTCGGAGAGAAACCTCCGAAAGGGGTCCCTCTGGAAAGGCAGATCCAAGACACCCCTCCCCCACCTGGTTCGGGAAATAAACTTCCTTGGAGAAAAGTGGAAAAAACTATTT
>VZTR01010314.1:0-13046 GCA_013400775.1 Chaetops frenatus | reverse complement strand
GGTCTGTATCAACCTCATCAAAGATCTGAGAAATGTTCAGTGGCTGAACTGCACTCATAAGATAGTAGAAATATGAAAAAGCGAACTGCATATCTTCAGAGTGACGCACTTTGTGAAATGATGTCTTGTCAAACTCCTCAGGAAACCTAGGTAAGAATGAAAACTCATTTAGCATTCTAATTTCTTGAAGAAAGCATTCCTTACCTAAAAATAAATTCCTATCTAGAATTTCACAAGTATCNCCTTCAGTAAAGTATGACATTTGTTTCAGTAATGACTCTTCTTCCTGAAGAGCAGGACAGGCATAAATCAAGGTTACATTACTGAAAAAGTCAGAAAACACTACACATAGGAAAAATGATATTTCAGCCAGCTGACAACTCTTTCCATATCTGAAAATGGGAAGAGAATTTTTTTATATTTTTCTTCATATTCCTTAGTTCTTTCTTTAAAAACAAAAAATAAAAGAAACTTTTCCTTAAAGCTTTCATGCTTTGAGGAAAACGACTCTATAAAAGGCTTCCTTAATATTTGTGCTCTGACACCTCACACACAATAATGTCCCTATTTGTCATCAGATTTATTTGTAATATTGCCCTCTTTTTGCTGATTATTCATACATATTTGATAAAGTGAAATCCCATTAATATAAAGATTTCTCCTGCAAAATTCAATCTCAGATGAACAGAAAGGCATAGTCTTAAAAACACAGCCCTTTGCTATGTGAAATAGGGCAAAGCAGCTGCTACCAACGGAAGCACAGTCTCATCTCTTCTAGAGATTTTCAAAACTGCCAAAATGCTTTGGCTGGAAGCAGAGGAAATTTCCTATAAATTTTCTTGACACAACCTAGATAAGAAGTTTCTTTGCAGACTTTCAATTTAACTTTCAGAAATTAAGTATTTATTATTATACATATTTTCTGCATTTTTAAAACATAAAGTGAATCCATACCTGTAAAAATGCAATCAAAACAAAACTTAAGCTTTCTGTTATAGTGCTATATATGTCTGAACAATAGCACTGTGACAACATACAATGAATAAAACAAGAATTTGACCAAGAAAAGGTAGCAGAAAGAGAACAGAAATAGTTATTTGGCTTTCACCACCTAGCTAAGAGAGGCCCAGATCATAAAGTCACGTTTTATGTGAAAAGTAGCTTCCAAAAAAATCCTAGCACTTGCCTCAAAGGCAAAGCACATTTCAAATGTATAAATTATATTAACAGTATTCCAAGAAATGCAGAAAGATTCAACGATTCCAGTAAGGAATGACATTAAGATACTCACATCAAGAAGGTCCTGGAAATACTTCTTTTTCTCCCATGGCAAAAAGCCTTGGTAACTTCCAGCATAAGACTGTAATTTTCTTCCCACTAGCTCCTCCTTTATATTTGCATCCACCTGCTCATGCCCTTAAGCAAATACTCTTCCCTGTGTGCCTTCTCCAGTATCAAAATTCCCAGTATGTTTTGATTTCTGTGTTTCCCTTAATATGAATGCATTCAGTACTTTTTCTTGTGTTTCTTTTTTTTTTCCCATGCTCTGGGAGGGAAGTGTGGCTTTAGGCTGTACTTTATAAATATGTTTATTTGTGCTCACTGCCACAACAGTCCCCTTAGTTCCCATAAGCCTCGAAGGAACTTCTTCATTTGCTTTTACTGTTTTTATTTTGCCATCATTTACATCTTTATAAGGCTTCTCCCAGCTGCTCTGGTTCTTCTGATCTTCTGAATGTTTATGCATGCCCTTCTTTTCCAGGCCTACAATACTCTTTACTGTGGTTAAAAAATTGAAAGGTCTCAGGAGAGCAGACTTAGATAGGTTATATCCTTTCTGATTTATATCACCACTTAGTAGTTTTAAGTCCAGTTTCTGCAGTGCTAGTTGGACATCTTCAGGAAGAAGAGACACATTTACTGATGGGATTATCACCTCTTCTGGTACACTCTCTTTTGTGCCATTTCGATGTCTCCTGACTCTTGGAAAGCGTTTTTCTTCTGGAATATCCTCAAATATAATTTCAGCTTCTGGTACTGAAGTTACACTTTTAAAATCAGAGTTAGTTTTTTGCATCAAAGTTGTGTTCAGTTTTGGTTCCTCCCCAGTATCAACTTCAATAGCTATTTGCATTTTAAACTCTTCATCATTTTTATTTAGTAATGTAAGGTTAAAATAAATCACAGTTGTGTTCATGCCACTATGCATGATTATGTGGATAGTTTTCTATTTGTTAGCAATTGAAGCATGTCGGATAATTGGATTATCACTGTATGAACCCTCAATTCCTTTCTTGGCTATTTCACTGAAGCTGAAGTAGGGCAGACATTCACCTTTGGGAATAACATAGTAGGTCTGATTAAGCTGAAGCATCACCTTGTACATCTCTTCAAAATGATCTGGGAAAAAAAAAAACCAAACAAACAAGAAACAAAACAAATTTCTGTCAATTTTCAGCATGACATTTATCTTTCACTCTTTTTTTAATAGTAATATACCCAGCTACAGTCACCATATTAGCAGGGAGACAGCTTTGTGGAAGAACACTTACTCTAGTTTCCAGCTTCTTGCTCATTTATCTTCAATAATGGTTGAATAGAACATACTCAGATATATAAAGCTACCAGACACTCCCATGCTAATTCTAAAACCCAGTACAATTTATCACTCTTTCAGTTTCTACCTGAAGAGCCTAAGTGCTTCATTATCATGTCACTTAAAATTATGTATCAGTCGTAAGTAGCTTGCCCATTTTGCATTTTTGCCACATTTTAGAAGAGTAATGTTACAACAGCTGGAGTTCACTGCTACACTGCTGCATCTTGATTTGAAATTTTCAGAATCAGATAGGCTGAAAGGAACTTCTCCCTCTCACAGCAGAACACAGATTATCTGTCATCTCCCATATGAACAAAACCTCCCTGCCAGCAACAGAATCACCAGTAACATACTTGTCCCAGCTGAAATGCAAGGGAGCCTCTGCTCTTTTACACAAGACAAATTCTTCTCCTGCATATACCAGACAGCACTTTCAATCACTTAATTCACTCCTTGCTAATCTTTCATATCCAAATGAACTTCAGACAAGTTCACTTGTGACTGAAAGTAGTGTTTGGCAGGAGCCCAGAGCCAGACTTGAACTCACACTATCAGCATCAAGAGGTTCTTTAAACTTTTTAACTGCCACAGCCATCATCAATTCAACTGTCCTTAGTCAGGTAAAGATGCTTTGCATAACTGAAATGTAAATTCCCCACTCAGAATGTTGGCTTCTTGGGGCAAGGAGTTTGATGCTTGCTGCTCCACAAGGTATCAAGCTCCCACCTGTGCTTGGTCATTAACAGTTTTATTAAATAAAGCAACAAATAATATTGATCCAGGCTTGGATTCATGAGTACAAGAAACACCTAACTTTTTCTCCAGCTGCTACCAGCTCTTTCCCACAGCACTGTACAGGACACCTTAGTCTGAGAGTAATGATGAACCAAAAAAGGTCAGGCAATTCAAAAGAATCCCCATAGGAAGTTTATCACCAATGCTTTTTACATACCCTGGCCACAGTCACCAGCATCATATCCACATGAGAGGACATTGCAGGCCTGGTCACAGAATTTGTCTGCTAGCCAGGAATTAGCACAGCCTTGGTTACAGTATGAAACACCACTTATTCCTGCTCCAAACTGCCACAGTGGGCCATTCCCAATACCTCCAACTGCACCTCCACCAGCAACATAGCGATTACCCCCACTGTTACCTAGAGAAAAAAAGAAAAAAACAAAACCACCAGAAATAAGAATTTCAAATAACCAAAGAAAGGCATATTTCAGCCACAATGTTAAAGCTAGACTGAAGACTCAACAGTTATCAGTGAAATTAAAAACAGGCAAAACCTAACTAGACCTCTGTGAGTTTGTGTATACTATAGATTTTACACTCAGTGTAAAAGTTTAGGAATCAAAAGGGCATCCAAAGTGCCAACATATTTTGTCTTAACTTCAAAAAGGCAGGCAGACGACTGATTTACTACTCCTTGCGCTTGCAGCCTTGACTTTACAGCCTCCTAGAAAAGTATCGCTTCCTCAATCCAGAAGTACCCCTTTGTTTTATTACACTGTAGTCCTGAAAATTTGATCTAGGAACTAATAGTGCAGCTTCACAATCCATTATTTTTTGGATCCTGACTCCAAATACATAATATTGTATATTATTATTATTATTAATACATAATAATTTAAATTTCAAACCCCCTCCTTTCAGCTAGTCAAATTTGATACCTAAAGAAAGAATGTCCTATACTCTACTATTTCTTGTCATTTTCCATTGACATTTGTAAATCAACTTGTTTCTTTATTACTAAGGGAGGAAAATTCTGTAATTATACGAAAAACACAAATTACACGATTATTCTTGTAAGGAAAAACAAACAGTTCACTTTTTCTAAATTCAACATTGCTGCCTTACCGATGCAATCACCTCCATCCCAATCACATGCTGAGTTGTTACAGGCTTTATCACAGTACCCATCTTTGATCCATGAGCCAGGACATCCCTCAGCACAGTTTGGCACAGGCCAAGTCAAGTAAACCTGGAACAACATTACAGTCTGAGACAAGGACTGGCAAATAGAAGTCAATGCAGCTTGTTTCTTTGAATACAGAGACTTACAATAATGTCTCCCTGTGTACAGTATCTTAAGATTCTACAGGGCTTTATAAACAGCATTTAAACCCCATTGCCTATGAAGTAAATGTTACCCCTTTCAAAGGAAAGGAAGAACTGAAGAATTCCCAAGGCCATACAGAAAAGCAGCAACAATCAGAAATGGAAAGGAGGACTTCCCAAATCTACTTCTGCAAATCATATTCCAATGAAAACTAATATCTTCTCNCCATCTTTGATCCATGAGCCAGGACATCCCTCAGCACAGTTTGGCACAGGCCAAGTCAAGTAAACCTGGAACAACATTACAGTCTGAGACAAGGACTGGCAAATAGAAGTCAATGCAGCTTGTTTCTTTGAATACAGAGACTTACAATAATGTCTCCCTGTGTACAGTATCTTAAGATTCTACAGGGCTTTATAAACAGCATTTAAACCCCATTGCCTATGAAGTAAATGTTACCCCTTTCAAAGGAAAGGAAGAACTGAAGAATTCCCAAGGCCATACAGAAAAGCAGCAACAATCAGAAATGGAAAGGAGGACTTCCCAAATCTACTTCTGCAAATCATATTCCAATGAAAACTAATATCTTCTCTTTCGTCAGATAGGAAGGGTGAACTTAAACTCTGAAATAGCTCTGCAGTTCACTCTTTCTTTTGACTCAAAATGTTTCTTCATTACTAACCGGTCATGAGATAAGCAGCACATGTTGAACATAATCCCTGAAGCATCTGTTCCTCTATGACTTGAATAATCCTAAGAACTGGCAGGATAAGAAAAAAAGTGTGTGTGTGTATTTTCAACTGAGGATGCATTAAAAATCCCCCACATTTTCCTTTGGACCTTATTGTTTCAAGATTTTAGCAGCACATTTCCTACTGTAACACTTGCTGACCAGGTTATCACAAACAACACTGCACCTAGGCTGACTTCATCATCATAACTGGGATGAATAACTGAAGAACAATACAAATGCTGTAACAATATGATTTTGAAGTTATATGCCTCCATCCTTAGAGATTTAAAACAATTAAAAAGCCTCCTAACATCCCCAAGTACCGAAGCAGTTATGTTAATGTAGATTAAATTAATTTTGTTCAACTCTTCTGTATGTATGTGCAAGTGTGCACATCTGCCTGCATAAAATGTTTAATTCAATGGTCTCTGGTGCCTTGTGTACTTACTGCTTTAACAGAAATAACATATATAATCTTCAAATTTTTCCTCCACGTCACTCTTGTAGATCAAGCTAATGGATGAAAGTCTTCTGACAACCAGGGTGTTTATGCATAATTATTGCTAATGTTTCCTCAGCCTGCTTTCCTTGCTTAACCCCAGTTGTTGATAATGGGTTTGTTGAAAGACTAAATTACATTCATAAACATGGAGCAATATCTATTATTTTAGCAAATAATTATATATATAGTACATATATATTATACGATTATATATAGATTGGGCAAAGATATGAGTGTCTGGAACAGAGGCAATTAATGGTAAACTTCAATATTAGACCAGTTTAAATGTCATCTGACCTCAGTGTTCCCACAGAAAAGTTGATTCTTGTTTGTTTTGACTATTTCCCACAAAACAAAAAGAATTTACAAGGAAGGAAGACTGGAAGCTGCCAAACACCACATCAGTTAACCAGTGCTCCAATAGAAAGCAGGAGAATTAGAGAGTAACACTGAGACTGAAGTGAATCCTGACAGAGGAACTATTATAACCCCCCAAACCTAGGAATGAATATGAAAAAGAGTAATCCTACCAACATTAACACAGCACACATACAAATACAGAGAAGAGCTTTCCACACCCTGAACCTTAGCTAACAGTTCTCTAGTTAAGAATAATGAACATTTAGAGATAAAAGGGGGAGTGAGGAATGAAGGGAAATCACCTTGTATTTGCTCTCCCTTTCAGAGTAGCATTTTTTTGATTTTTATCAGAATAGAAACATTCTACTTCTGGTAAAATACCTTTTCATAATGGCTTACCTTTTGACCTTTAGAGTGACTGTAAAAATCATCAGGCCAAACATCCTTCCCAAACATAACATCATCATTGAGATAAATAAACTTCTGAGTAAGGCCACTGATGCGATGAATATGACTTTCAATAGCTGGTGAACTGAAGGTAGGCAAGTGACTCACATTCTGAAATATTTCCTACAACAAGAAAATCCCCAACAACCAAAAACAGTTTCCGTCGGGCACACAAGATACTTGATACTTTTTCTACTAAAAAAAAGTGTCAAGAACAAGGATAGATACAAAAAAAAAAGATACTGAAGAAAAAGAAAAAAAAAATACTTGAATATCTCATTTTTTGCCACACAAAACCATTTTCAGTTCTGCTGCTTAACTGAGAAACTGCACCTGATTGCTCACAAAGTCACAAACTTTCACACATTTTCAGTGAGTACTGGACCAGGCTCAGAGTACACATTTATAATTCTCATGAATTTCAGACTGCACAAAATTTCCAGCAAACTGAACCTGTTACAGCATTCAAAAAGTCAGGATTGTTGCATCTCTTTCAAGTAACTTCAGCAGCAGACAGCAGAAGTTGAATAAGTATCTCTTTAGCACTTCAGTTGTCCAGAATTCCTATGGCATGTCCAGATACCAAAATTACTTCTCAATTTGTAATAAGCTACTAGAGAATTTGGTTTCACTTATTCAGGAAGCTTGAAGGATTCCTCTTCTCTTTTTAAATAACATTTTCCTAATGCATAGCTACTTTTTTTGTAGCCATCTTCTTAGTTCCAGCAATTGTAATCCATCCTGTTTCAACACAAGCTTATTAGGTTATTACTGGTTCTGAGAGGCTGTTTATAGATTCAGATTACATTTTCTTCTCCTCAGGCTTTTATAAATAGACTCTATAAGGAAATTAGATGTGGGTATATGTTAGCTGAAGCCTCAATATTTGGAAAAGTGAACTAAATACAGGCTTGATATATATTCAGCTACCTGTTTTGCCAAAATATAAGGACATATATAATAAAACCCCTGGGTGAGACAGGGAAAAGGTTGTCACTTCTTCCAAATAAACACAGCCTTTAGCTGCAAGAGGATAACTGCATTTCAAGTCAGAGGGTATGTTTGCTGGCCCTTTCATAGTGGTAGTTTTGCTAAGTTTTACCTGATGTGTCACTATAGTGATCCGAGGATTATCCAGGTTAAGCCAGGAGGGAATCTGCCCATTGGTGATGATGAAAATGTGCCGTACCCAAGAGGCGTGTCTCTCTATTGACCGCAACGAGTACCGTAGCTCTTCATTGTCCTCAAAGCGGCTGGCAGAAACATCTTCATCCTGCTTGGACTACAAAAAGAAAAAAATCCTTTCTTAGATTTTAAGTAGAACACTAAAATTCTGATCCAACTAGGTAAGGACAGTGTGCTTTGGCATATAGGTGCATAAGCACTTCAGGACTTAGACATTCAAAAATCAGAAGTTCACTGATAATAACCATTATTCTTATAAAGAATCATATTCTTCCAAATTATCAAGGTGAACAATACAATGTTCTGACATCACTGGCTGATCACCTGGTATCATTAGGATGTCTGCTGACCATGCTGGAAGAAATTCTTGAAGAATGAAGCAGAAAAAACACCCCCTCCAGCATTTCAATCCAGTAACATCATGTTTCAGAAATCCAGTTTTGAGAGGCTGGGGCCTTTCAAATACATTGCATCATAAGCTGGATATAAATGTCACCTAATATAGATATACTGGAAGTGTCATGATGTAGCTGCTCTTCAATTATCCCCTGCTCTATTATTTTATAGAATACAATTTAAGCAGGAGAAAATGAAAAAAACTTAGCTTAATATTCACTATCAAATAGCTAAATGTTTCCATATGTTTTTATTAGATAGAAAATGTTTCAGTTAGAAACTCATGAGTTAAGTAACAAAATTAGTTTATAGAACACTGTAACGTTTCTTTTCACATTTATGAGAACTTAATGAACACCCCTAAAACCAACAAGTAAGTCTGCCTAAAAGGAACTTTCCTAAAGCCCAAATGAAACAGAAAACTCAAGAAAATAGTTGAATGTTTAATAATCACCATTTTCACTGCAGATTCTACACACTGTACATAAGTTTTCTAATATGTACAGTAATGCAGCTTTCACATTCACAGAAGAGTAACAACTGAAAACATTTTAGCAACACTAGCAGCCCTTGGCTAGGTGCCCATTCACAAAATAAAGCATAATTTCAACATGGGGAAATGTAAAGTTTGAACTCAGGGCTGGCATTAACTAGGCAGAATTCCCCAAAAGTCCATGTCACAGGATACAAAGACAGACTGCAAGCTTTTCAGGAGTGGGCACACTAACCATGCCACTTGATATTTACTGTAAAATTAAATTCCAGCAGGAGGAAAAACCCCAAGATTATAGAATATCTTATCTTGAAACAGACATCTTGTTATTTAATTTCCTGTTCTTAAACCAAACATCCTTCATAGTATCAAAATTATTTAAAGTAAATCTTTCTTTACAGACATCTTTACTTCAGGACTTCAAGATTTAGAAAAGAGAAGCAATTAGCACTTGCTCAGCATAAGTGATGCTGCAAAGCAAAAAATGCCTAAGAAATACACTGGGAACAAGAGAATAATGTTTGTTAAAAAATCCCTTATCTCCCCACACAAGAAACCTGCTTATCTGCCAGTCAGGATCAGTTAAGCTTTTCAGAACTTGACTGCACTGAGCTTTATCAGAACATGTGCAGAGGGCAACATTTTTCACTTAGTAGAGAACATGAAAATTTAAATTAAATATCACAGTTTGATCCTTCTTTCCCATTGATTTGAGAACTGGACAGTGTTCTTGTGATGTTTTAGTACAAGCTAATAAATATTTGATTCTTAATACTTCCAACCTTCTGGAAAAAACCCCATGTTCCTTATCATTGATTAGTTAGCCTCTTTAGTTTTCAAATGCTGTAACATTTACCTGCTGTAAGAGAATTTACCCACCTGACTGACAGAGCTGAGGTCCCACAGTAAATAAGCAGGATTAACGATCAATTCTTTCCCATCTATAGTCATGTTCTTCTTTGCTTGCTTGCTCAGTTCTTGGAAACCCTTGGGGTTATTCAGTTGCAAGAGAGCCACGCTGGCTTCTGAATAAAGCTGCAACTATACAAGCAGAGAAAACAACTACAACAGCACTCTTCCATCTTTCTGTTGTATTACTTTTACTAGAGTCACTAATAAGAATGACTGGCAAGCACTGTTTTTAAAGACCTACAATTTTGTAAAAGCACAAAAGGAAGTAGTAAAATGGGAACTGAAAAACAGTTAAAGATACAAAACATTATGCTTAATTTTTACTTTGCAAAGCNTTCTTAGTTGTGGACTGTTTGATCTGTTTGCTGTTTTTATCTCTTGCCACCAGTAAGTCTGAATATCAGATTTCATAATGCACAGGATCAGGGCCTTGCACTACACACCCTAACAGCGAGTATAGTTTACAGATCACAAGGCATCAAAGCAGCTCCCTAGGAACATAGCATAACCCAATAAATGCTGTGTTTACCATATGAAGTAGGATGAGCAGACCCAATCAAGCTAAAAGCAGGACTGCACTTTGATTTTCCAAGTGCATGCATTCAACAGTCTAATTAAGAATAACCACAGTTAGTTATTAATATTTATTTGATGCTATGCTTAATTTTTGTTCCTTCAGGCAAGATAAGACAACCATACCTACCAAGTTTTCAGTGTAAATGCAATTCATAAGCTATAAAATTTCAATAATCATGTTTAAAAAAAGCAAAAACATCACAGTTCCCTTCATAATAAATCTAACTGGTTTTATTTCTTTATTTTTTTATTAAATCTGACCCTTTCTGCTCATTTTAAGACAACACTTGTCCTAGAGTTAGCAGCCCTTCCCTTAACAAGACCAGCTGTTCCACTTGTGACATTTTAAAGCTGTTGATGCTTTGACCCATGCGCTTTGAGATCATTCAATCTGACTTATGAGGCCTGTCATTAGAAAAATCTGATAAATCTCAGACCTTCCAGGGAATCATCTGAACCTATGGATGGAAAGGATGGCTTCAGTAGCTAAATGGCTGAGGTATAGTTACAGACTGCAGGCAGCAACCTCCAAAAATATCGGCATCAAAATGCTGCAGATTGCAAAGCTGCCAGCACTGGGTATGTACTTTATTTAGCAATACTAGTGTCACACAGTCCCTTAGAATCTGTCTTGTAAATCATACATACAACAAACCAAAAATATTACCATTTTAGTGCTTTGAAAGCATGTAAGAATATTTAGTTTCTCTTTAACTCACTCCCAAACTCAGCAAAATAAGTTCATGTACTACAAACTCCTAATTAGATTTATTACAAACACTTCCCCTTCCTCCCCACTAACACAGCATATATGCTGTAAGGTTTTTTTTAATTTGTAATATTCTAAACACATGCAAGAAGCAGTGGAAAAACATGCTCCATTTCTCAGCATGAGTTAAGCTAATCCCTGCACTGAATAGATCATATTTATTACATCAATGTGGGTTTTTTTCCCAGTAACACCTTTTTAAGAAACCAGTCTTTTCCTAAGCAGAGCTGTCAATAAAGTTAGACTTTAGTGAAGTTATCTGGTGAAATAACTAACTAGTTGCAAGCTCTGCTCCAAGCATTTTGCTGTTGGTACATTCAAAGTGGAATTACCTCCTGGCAGATTTTTTAATGCCTCACAGGTGTTAACCTCCTCTCAGTAGGGATGGATGCAATGACCCATTCCCTTAAAATATTACCTTCCAGAAAACATCTTCATCCTGCCAAAACAGGTCAGCAGATCCAAAGGTATTGTCAAAACAGAACAGAAGAACAAGGAGGTAGATGCAGAGAGTCAGTGTGACCAGATGAGTCTCTCCTAATGCAAGTGGGCTGAGAACACACCTTGCAGGCACACACCCAGACCACCCCTGGGACACAGTTTTATCACACACTTGAAAGCAACACAGGAAAACTGCATTATCTCCACCAGGGAACTTGAAATGCAGGTTCTCCAGCATGGAGGCAGCATGTTTCACTTCTAGCTTACTAGACTAGGAGCCAGATGAGCTCAGATACCCCATGCAGAAGTAAATACCTTTATTTCCATTTTCTCAAGGTAAGAGGCCTCAAGAGCATTTTTTTTTCTAATGTGGGCCTTAGATTCCGAACCAGTCCTTAAATTATTATACCTTATCTTCTTAATGACCAAAGCTGATTATTAAGGAAATAAGAAGCTCCTCTTTTCTCACTCCAATGTGGATACTGGGAAAACTCATATCCCTACATAGCAAGGGAAAGGAAGCGTATGTTGAAGAGTTACGAAAAGCTTTTATATTTAAAAGAATATAAAACACTGTTGTCTTTACAAATGTCTCCAGTGCCCTTTATAAGATGACATAGTAGGAGGGTCATCTCTGAGTCAAAACTAATGCAATGCCTTAGGGGTTTTTTCTACAAAGCTTACTTACTATGTCTATGGGATCATAACACCATCTCCTGGAGCCACCTGTCTGCTCCAGAAATATTGACGAGCACCAGTAAGAATCCCAGACCCCCTAACCTCCAGTGAGGACATCAAACACCCAGCATCACTGTGCCTGCAGTTTCCCATGTGGATTTACTTCCATTAGTAAGACAAGGTCATAAAGACAGCCCTAAGTTTCTAACATAACTTGTCTATATTATGTATGTGTGCATGCATGTGGATTAAAGGAGCTGATATTTTGCAAAGAGGGAGATCTACAAGCTCTTAGTTGTCCTTGAAGCAGTCAGGATATT
This sequence comes from Chaetops frenatus, assembly GCA_013400775.1. Lineage (NCBI taxonomy): Eukaryota > Metazoa > Chordata > Aves > Passeriformes > Picathartidae > Chaetops > Chaetops frenatus. Next base: position 570 of record VZTR01010314.1, on the reverse strand, counting down.
AAATCGTGAAGGAAAAATTAACTTTCTCCAAAAATTTTCACTACTGTGTACAATTTCAATGAAAAACTGTTAGCACAACAGCCTCAAAAAACCCAAAATCAAATCAGTTATTAAACAGATGTAGTTTTTAAGTTACAAGCGTTTCTTTAGGCTGAACAATGGTTTCCTTTAGCAATGTAATTAAGATGGGGGTGAGGGGAAGTGAAAATGAAATATTCAGTTGTTCTTCACATATAGGTCCAAGGTAAGGTCTTTGGAACCCTTAAAGGAACAGCTTTGCAGCCATCAGCTGCACAACCAGAGTAACATCCCCATCTAGTGGCTTTCTAACGCTCAGTTAAGAACACATGGACAATAAAAAGCTGTCAAATATAACTTTCAACTTCATCTGTCATAACACACAACCTACAACAACAAATGTGACCAGCAGACACACTGCTGCTCAACTTTCATCTTGATATAAACTTCCATACCATCACATTACAGTGCAGGCCATAAGTACAAAAATTCAGTAGACTCTAACAGATACAATTCACCTTGCAAATCAATCCATTATATCATGAATCTTCA
>VZTR01010313.1:17788-28254 GCA_013400775.1 Chaetops frenatus | reverse complement strand
CCTGGACTTCTGCAAAGCATTTCACACTGTCTTACACAACATTCTTGTCTCTAAAATGGAAAGACATGGATTTGATAGGTGGACCACTCACTAGATAAGGAATTGGCTGGATAGCTGCACTTCAAGCATTGTAGTCTATGTCTTGATGTTCGTGTGAACATCAGTGATGAGTGGTCTGTATTGGGACCAATATAACTTAACATCTTTGATAGGGACATAGGCAAATGGATTAAGTGCACACTCAGCAAGTTATTGGATGACTAAGATTAGCTTTAAACAGATATAGGAAAGTACTGTTTTATGTATCAGTCAGAACACCTATGGAACTGGTTGCCATATAAGACTGTTAAGGAAACCAGGAGAATCACGTCCAGGAAAGAAAAAAACCAACTAAAAGAACAAAATCATAAACAAGCCCAGTCCACAAATGAGCATTACCAGAGCAGGGCAGGTATGTGCTCTAACATCTCTTACACAGCAACTGCAGATACTGAGAGAATGCATGAGAAGAGACTACAGAAAACAACTAGTCTGCCTTTCATAAACAGCACTCCTTTTTGCAATAAATAGCTGGACAGAGGACTCAAATGTATCAGTGATTTTACTCCCTAGGGCATTTCTGTTCTGCACAATCCCATTTACATCCCCTCTAATGTTGTACAGAACATAGCTGAGTATGTGCAATGAACTGGTGTTTCACTTCCCAACACAAGATTAAAAATCCATAGATGTAAGACAGCAGTTTGGACATTGAGGAGACTTTCATACCACCCTCAGCATTCTTTAATTTCAAACTATCATCAGCTACTGTGCTTGCAATTGCTAAAGCTGAGTAAATTTCTAAATTAACAGAATCAACAATGTAAGTTCACAAATCTCTAATGTGTAGTGGAACAGCCACTTTATCCAAAATGATGTTAGTAGATTTTTTTTTACTTAGTTCCAGGAAAGTGCAAATGATTTTTAATGACAGCTTTTAACATAAATAGATTTTAACAACAGTTAGATTTTTCCACCCACGTTACAAGTGAGCGTAAAGGTTTTCAAGATTTCACTATTTTTTAGACATGAAGTCTTTAAAGAGCTTTGTTTTAACTAGAAAACAAAATTAAAGGACGAGTTTTAAGTTTTGAAATTTCCTAAGAAGAGCAGCAAAAGCCATTTAGCCATTCATGTGCTGACAGAAGAGAGTCGTTGAATATTGGACATGGCTACTCAGGGACAGGAAGAATCTTCTTGGATATAAAACAAGATATTGTTCTCATACATTTTTGCTTATGAAAAATAAGGCTGTGACATTCTTGCCTTGCTTTTAATAGGCATTGCATGATTCTGTGAACTTGACAAAATTGTGTCTTGCTAGGAGCAGCAAAATTCTGGTAGTAGAAGCTATTAAATAAAAAAAATATAGAGTGTATCTATGAATGCTTTTCACAGCACACAGTTAATCAGCTCTGCTGAATATTTAGATTCACTTTGACTACTCCTTTTCTGTATAAGGAAGTGGAGAGTTGGCATTGATACCTTAAGTTAACAGCTCTGCAGCAACACTATCCATCACTGTCAAAAGAGGTACTGATACATCTTAAGTATAATTCAGGTTCAGGAAATAATCTACAACTTTTGCCTTAGCATTACTATCCTAATCTTTCCTAAACAAATCTAAGGAAAAAAGTTGCACACAGATGACAATACTATACTCACTTTCGTCTCATGGGACAATCTTTCATGAAATGGCCAATTTTACCACACGTTCTGCAGCATCTATCATTTGGTGCCAATTCTCCTTCTGTTAGCACCTCAGGATCAAAAAAGTACTCCTGTAGAAGAAATGATATATTGTAAATGAAAATTCAAACACCTGGAAATCAGGACAGATACAGAAGAGTTAAAACAGTAGTAAGAGTTGATTTGGACTGAAGTACATAAATCTGTACAATGAAACTCTGACTTGACTAGTATTCCACAAACTAAAACATTTTACGTGCAAGTAACATTTAAAAAAAGTATTCAGCAGTAACTGCCATGAAGATTATTTTAGAGTAGTGTGGAAATTTAAGTGAAAAAGCTTAAAGTGAGTGTAACCATAGTCCTGCAAAGGCTAAATTATATGCCAGAGAGCACACACATACCCCTCTTGGAAGGAACTTACCATTTTTGATGGGTATTCTTTAGGAAATATTTTTATAGGGGTACCAAACACTCTTCTGCCATTGATAAAAGCCTTCATTATAAAATTTGTCACTGTGGAAGAAAAAAACCCCAAACTGAAATACTCATTTGAATATAAAACTAGAATGTAAAATAATATCCAAGACAAGATCTTCACTTTGTAACTGAAATTGTTAACAGAAAACTTACTTTTTCTTGACAATCCAGCTCCAAGATTGTGGTTCAAATCAAAGGGATCTGTAGAAAAAAACATGACAGGCATTCCTCAACGTGCAGATACAAGAGTAGGAATTCTTTCCATGAAAATGAATTAGGCCAATAAACAGTTTAAGGATTATTTCTGAAATATGTCACTGCATTTACTCCGTCAGAGATCACACTGATAATCAACAGCACAATCATGCACAGAGCTAAATCATTTAAGTAAATATGGGCTCAGCTAAATCTAGTATTTTTGAGAAAACCTCAGCTACATTATAGTTAACTTCTTTGCCAAAGGATTTTGTTAAATCTATTTTTCCATCATTTACTTAATAATGAAAAGTATGAAGTTCGCTTTGCAATTTCTTTTCAGTAGCCAAAAAAACCCTTAAGAATAATTTTTAGCACTGCTGAAACTCAATGGCAATTTTGTGACAGTTTCAAAACATGAGCACATAGCAACTTATAATCAGGTAATAGAAAAATAAAAAAGCCTTGTGAAAAAGCAAAATTTTCATGTTAAAGAAGTTCTGTATATTACTGTAATTCATGCTTTTACCTTCAATTACAATATATTTGGAGGTCCACTGCTTCTTGAAAGTTGTAAGCAGATTTTTTCTCCTGATGCAGATGACATGTTCTTTAAAATCAAATTCTTCTGTGTAAAATCGGAGAAGTCCCAGCCACAGTTGTCCAGCAGATTCAGTGTTTTTCCCATAGTCTGGCCAAACAACTGACTAAAATGACAAAGGTATTGTAACATCCAGTACATACATTAAGCAGAATGATTTTCATGATTTCCATAATGTATTACCATAATTTATTTTACACAGAAAAACAATGGAGTCACACTAGAATACTTCCATTCTTAATTTATATTGATAATCCAATATTGGTTTTAAATGGTGCATTTTTTATCTATTAACAAAAGTGGACAATTAGTAGGACTTCTGGCATTAGATTTTGCCTCTTAAGAAAAGAATTTATTAATTCACTTTATGAGTCTGTATAAAACAAAATTATTCAACAGAATTAACAAGACATGACCAGATATACAGGTGGTAACAGTTATTTTCACCCAGAGAGACAAAGAAAAATTAATCACCCTTAACACCTTAAAATAAATATGTGATCTTTCTTGTCAGATTTTGGAGTTTATTTTTTCACAGATGAATTTACAACAGAGGAATGGCATTTTTAAAACAGAAGCAATCCATTCCTGTATTTTTTCTGGATACAATTAATTTTGTTCTTAGTAGCTGGTGTAGTCTGTGTTGTGTATTTAGTATAAGAAAAATGTTGATAATGTTGACAACCCACTAATATTTTAACTGCAGCTCAGTAATACCTACCCTAAGTCAAGGACTTTCCAGTTTCCCATGCTCTGCCAGCCAGGAGGTGCACGAAAAGCCAGGAGGGAGCACTACCAGGACAGCAGACCCCAACTGGCCAGAGGGATATTCCATACCATAGAATGTCATGCCCTCTATATAAGCTGGGGGTAACTGGCCAGGAGGTTCTGGACTGCTGCTGAGGGATGGGCTGTGTCAGTCAGCAGCTGCTGAGCAGTTGCATTGGGCATCTCTTGTTTCTCTTGGGTTTTAGTCCTCTTGCTCTCTTTTAATTACTACCATTACTACTATTACTGCTACTACTATTATTATTATTATTATCTTCATCATTGTAACAATTAAAAGTATGAGGATTTTTTGTTGTTGTTTTTTATCAATAAAGTGTTTCTATTTCACCCACAAATTTTACTTTTTTTTTCTTTTTTTCTTAATTTGCCTTCCCACCAGGGAGAGTGCGAAGGGAACAAGAGAGTGGCTGTGTGGTGCTTAATTGCCATCTGGGGCTAAACCACAGTATTCAACCTCTATATCTGGGGACAATGTCTCTAAAAGGAATTCCTATTCATTTGCCAAGTTACAGGTAACATTTCCAATTAGCCTGATTTACTCACCAACTCCTCTATCTTATCAAAGAAATACACATTCCAGCCATCAACTAAAATTTCAGGCTTTTTTGGTTCTTTGTAGATCTGAAAGAATAATTTTAAAACTCATTAGAAGAGCCTTTCATATTCAGCACTGATGTTCTTCTGATCAATACTGTGTACAGTTACTCATTTATTTCCAACATACTGTACCTCTTGAAGAACAGGGATGACTGGTGGATTTCTCTGCTGAAGAAAATAAAGCACCATAAGAGTATATGCATAAGATGACAGGCTACCTCGAGAAGCATCTCCAATGTCACATATCTAGAAAAAGAAACACAATTTTTATCTTTCATCCCTTGCTGCATGAACTACTGCTTCTGGAATGTCTGAAATACACTTACCTTTGTAAAGACTTTCATTGTGTAACACAGATATTTTACTCTAGGATCAATGGCTGCATATGATGACAGAAGTCTGGTGTTATGCAAGGCCTACAAAATAAGGAAGTCATGTAGAAAATAAAGAAGCTCTGAAGTCATGAAGGAAATAAGCTGAAAACATGAAGAACAAAAACTCTAAATTGTGTCAAGAAATGCATATGTGAAGCCCTGCATAGCAGGAATATATATTGAGAAAGGAAGCATTCAACAATGAGATTATCAACTGCTCTTTTAAAAGCCAACCAACTTCCTTAGTCTGTGTGGAAGTGGTACAAAGCAGCATTCACAGAACAATACTTCAAAACAAGAAGCATTAATCTCCTACTACAGTTTCAAAATATTTGGCAGAGGGTAACCACTTGAACCCAGAGATTTCAGTCTGATCTGTAAGAGCTACCAATGGACACATATGGATGCATAACTTCAAGGAGAAAACTTTCACACTTAGTGGTTGAGGTATCTTCCTCAAGACTTCCCTTCTGCTCCTAAAAACTTTCAGAAAGTTTAAAGATTGTCCCTAAGACTTTCCTTTGCTGTTTCAAGGAATAGGGTTTTAAAATGTAGAGACATTGAAATAAACAAAACCTGTTTTCAAAATGTTTGGCCAAGAACACATGGATTTTGTTTTGTCTCTTTTTGGTTTTGCTGTTGGGTTTTTTCCTTTTACATTCTAATATGTTATAGTTCAGGCAAGCTGGGTTCAAAATATCTATTTCAGGCCTCAAGGCAAGAGCTAAGTGGAGTCTAAAAAAACTGAAGCTACTTTATTTTGTCTCTCACTTAAGAAAGACTGAAAATACTTAAACCACTATTTCTTACTATTACTGAAGAACTAATAGATTTTCTTAGGAAAGTGACAACTCTAAAGTTACAACTGTGCAGCTGACTCCACTCATAGCCAAACAAACAAAACCTAAAATGTTTCTTTGAAATATAAAATTGCAATAGGTAATTGGAAATAGTTGATTATTGAACCTCATCCAAACAATCACTTCAGTCTCAAGAAACAGATCCACAGATCTTCAGTTTTTTGTTATACAACATAAAATAAAAAATAAGATAACCTTACCAGAGTATTATATAAACTGATGTCTACTTCAAGACCACTTCTGACATGGAAAAATTTGACAATTGGGACTTTAGCAGTCGTTATAGGCAAGACATTTCTTAAACCTAGGATGAAATGTTTTATTACTGAATAGCTACAATACAGTTCTACATAGTATCAAGTAACTTCCAACCGTAGCCAAAAGGCTACAAAATAAAACCTTAGTTGACACCAAATTTGTATTTCAGCTATGTTTTAACACTGATTTTAGAAATTTGTCAAACATGATCAATGTGATAAATATAACTTATATAAATGGATGTTTAGCTCCCTCAAAAAAAATAAAGATCAGTTTAAATAAGAGTATAAAACTTGATAGAGAAATAAGCTTAAGAGACAGATGATAGTTCATTACAACTCTTTGTGATACACCAAAACAAGCACTACAAAATTCACCATTTCTTGTAGAAAAAACAGGATTCCCATTGCAGACTTGTATCAGAATATCTTTTACTATCAACTTCCTATGCACTGAACATACAAGTATATAATTTTTAAACTGAAGCCTCAAGTCTTAAATCATTTTTCTTCTGCATGTAAGTAATAAATAAACTATCTGTCCAGATCAGATGTGGTCCAATAACATTACAACCTCGAAGACCTACATATACAAACAAAAATAAATACAAACGTTCACAATATTCAACCTCACTCTTACTAATTTAAGCTCCTTTATGTTAATTGTATCTTAATGATTTTCATCTACAGTGTGTCCCAGAACACTACAGCAAATGAAGTAACAAAACCAGAATCACATATTTAATTTTTCAGAAAGTTACCTGACTGTTTCTTGAGAACTTTTGCTAAATCTTCAATGATTCTGATGCAATCAAGTCCCTAAGACATTAAGAAAAAAAGCTGAAAGATGTATTGTTTGCTGCAAGTATTTTAGGCAAACCTTTTATTACATACCATTAAGCTTAAAGCTGTATAATCTAATGTTTCATGTTATATAGAAGTTATGTGAATACAAGAAATTGCTTCAGAATATCATATATAAAATCAACAGTTGATAATAAAATAATGAAAGCTTTTTAAAAGCTGATATTAGGCATGAAAGAAGATTGATGTGCTCTTCCATTGTTTCTTTCCCATTCCTGTTGTTTATGCAATAAAGAATGTCTCTTATAAACACAAATAAAGCTAGAAATGCAGAATTCAGGAGAAAACTGGCTACTGTATTCTTAGCCTCATGCCCAGGCCAATAGCAAACACCCCCAAAGTAATCTGCCTTAGTGGTACTTTAGTATTTTCTTCTAATATTAAAAGCTTTTATAAAATAATGAATTTGTTACACTAGAAACACAATATAAGGAAATTTTCCATTTATTTAACCATAAAGCCAAACTCTTCTCAACCTACCTCAGCAGTTTCCACACCATCTATTGTCATACAGATATCAAGATCACTTTGTTTGAAGCCAAAGCCATTTTTTGAGGAGCCAAACAAATCCAGCTTGGTTCCTGTAAGGCATGTGTTGTATTACAGCCATATGTCAACAAAAAAAAATCAAATTATATATAACACGGAACTTCAAATTGTATGTAGCTTCAAACCACTGCATGCCTTCTAATACAGCTGTGAAAACATTATTGTATTTCTGTGGTACATGAAAACCTTCTGACCAACTTGGCTTATGAGAAAAGAATCTCTACTATCATTGACTCAAATAAGCAGCCTGACAAATCCAGAAACAAGTTAGGTTTTTCAGTAATAATATCATCAGCATATAGGTTCAAGCTGACATCTGATTGAAAAATGCTTTGTACAGAGATTCTCAGGGATATTGGCTCCAGCCAAAAAAAATCTTTTTCTAATTTTTAAAAGACCATGAACTGAAGCCCTGGTGTTACACATAAGAACTCCAGAAAAAAACAATGGAAAAAAATCAAATACCTAGATTCTCTGAATAGGCCAGATGTTGTGCCTATATTTTAAAATATTCCAAGCCCAGTAAGTTTCAGAAGGAAGTACTACGAAAAGCTTGTTGTTTGTAAGAGCAGTTACAAAAATACGTCTGATTAATAAAGTTAAAATAATAAATATAAAACTATTCCACTTCTGCTTTGATTGTTTCTTCCTTAACTTGACATTGTTCCTTCCTACTAACGTATGCTATATATGAATCAATAAAATATCCCAAATTTAAAAAAGCCTTAAAGGACTTAGAACAAAAATGAATGTAATGAAGTACTACTGCAATGCTGGGAAACAATATGGGTTAAATACTCAAAACGAAAGTGTTTATTATACTGAAATGATGTTTTCTTGGAAAACACTCAAGTATGAACAATCAAAACTACAAATATGAAGTTAGAATGGCCTAGTTACCTGGGAAATCTTGTCTAATGAAGATTTCCAAGCTTTGTCTTATGTATTCTCGTGCTTGATCCTCTACTATATTTGGAGCAAAATCATCTTTAAAAAAAAAGAAGAAAAAAAGACAAAAATTTAGGCAAAGAAAGAGCAAACAGCAAAGATTCAAGTGAAAACAGAGAGGGGTTTACAGTGGGGCAGGGGAAGGGAAAGAGAAAGAGAAAGAGAAAATTCACACGTGAAGGAAAGAAAGCAAGGATGAAGTAGAAGAGAAATACCTGTTCAAATAAAAACATTAATTAGTGAAATAATGCATTTTGTCTGGTCAGGAATGGCGAGAGAGAAAGGAGGAAAGTTGGGTCACTCTGCAAAGAACGAAAGTGGAGAAGTGTTACAAAACAGTATTTTGACACTATTTTTTCTAGAATACTGAAGTCTTTTTTTATGAAAACCACAAGTTAAGGAACAGTTAACACAATTCAAATCAGACAAATATAAAAGCATCAGTCAAAAACTCCACCCAGAATTAGAGTCTCAGAAAATGTATTTTCCTGTATGATTAATCAACCAGCCAGTTGGAAGACAAATTTGAATACTTTCTAGCTCTGTAGAAACTAACTACTCAGCAAGTCTATTAAAGCCATTACCACTAAGCCAAATCTTAGAATTGTATCTAAGAGTTGGAGGCAATGTAGCAAATAAACTGTCACCTTATAACACCATTAGTCTGTGGGTATTTAATTTTTTTTTCTGATTCTTTTTCTGTGGCACAACAATATTCAAAGGAAAAAACTTACGGTAACACTGGACACAAACTTGATCTAGAGTAACTGTAAACTTGGGTGGCAGTGGTGGCAGAGGGTCAAGTTCAATTTTCTTGAAGTCTTCTGGACAATCATTCTTTAAATGACCTTCCCGTTTGCACAAGCTACATACTACTGTAGGAGACTGCATGAACAAAAAGCAAGACTGGTTTTAAGAACTATAGTACTTTAATGAATTTGAGCAACAGTTTCATAAAACTTCTAACAGAACATCAGCAATATGTTTATGTTCTGGTACAGCTTGCTTACCTTGCCCTTTGTAAACACTTGTTTACTGAATTGATAAAAAAGTTCAGATTCTAAGCACTGTTCTACTGGTGTGGTCTCTTCAGAACGGCTTCCCTTCTCAGTAAGATATTCTTGACTCAAATTGATCCTCATAGGTCGATCTTCATTTTCTTTGAAATGTCTGTTCTCGTATTTACTGAGGATGGAAAAATCATCATCTTCCTCTAACAGCGCATCATCATCTCCAGATCCAGTATATGTGTTATCTGGTTCGCCTCCAGCTCTAATGGTAACACTGCATTCTCTCTGATTTAGAAGACTTGGTACTTCCTCCTCTTCCTCTTCATCATCTGAATTAATCATCTGGGATATCGGACTCTGTGCTGAACGTAGGAATTTTTGTGGGGATTCATCCAGTTCATCAGTATCTTCAGTGCTACTATCCTCATAAATGTCAATCTTGTCATCCGTTATACCACTGCACTCCAAGCCAAATTCATCACTCTCTGTAAGTGCAGTGTTTCGAAAACCTTCTAGGTCTGAAGTACTACATGTCTCTACATCATGCTCATTCACTATAACAGGGAGTTCTCCACTGTCACTGTCTTCATCGATTGTCTGCTCTGCAGCCAAAATACTCATCCATTGTCTTTTTTGTTGTTCGTGTTCTTCCTCTTCCTCCTCTTCTTCATCTTCATTTTCACTCTCTGTCTCTTCACAACTAGGTTTAAAATCCTCATTATCTCCAGAAATAATTTCCTCAATTATGCAGTCTGAGTCTTCATGGGTAATTCCCAGATGACTTATATCATCAGCCAACTCTTCTTCTGTGAAACATTCTGAGCCATCACACAGTTTTGAAGGACCAATTTTATGTTCCTTTGGCATACATGTATTCTCTGTTACGCAATCTTCCATTATGGCTGTGTTTGTTCTACCATCCAAGTTTTGCAAGTCAGAATCTTCATGCTTTACAGCATCTTTTCCATGGTCCAGTATTTGGGATTTCTCCTCACTTGCATTTGAAGACGGTATTTTGCTGCATTTTGCACTTTTTTTGTGAGGCAAGGCAAAATACTTGTAAGTTGCTCTCAGACAGTGAAGAATATACTCATACATTAGCTGGCTGTTCAGAGTTCTTGCCACATTTCTTTTGACTGAATATGGGTCTAGTAGAAAGAAGAAGTGAGCCAGCAGTGAAAGAGTTATTTTCTTAAAAAAAGAGTACACTTACA
>VZTR01010311.1:0-10834 GCA_013400775.1 Chaetops frenatus | reverse complement strand
TGAGTCTCTGCAAGATACTTTGTAGAATGAATTTGATTCCTAGTGGAATAATACAAAATGTTATTCAATTCCATGTTGCAGTAACCTGTTGGACAGCCACCACTCCGTGTGGGCAGTGTTGACCTCCATGGGGTCAGGGACAGGCACACGTTCCTGACACCTTACTCTCCATCGGTTACTTTCTTCCTGGCCAGTGGAAAGATGACACCATAAGATCAGTCAGCTACATGAGTGACCAAGACATAGTGAGTAATGTGGAAGAAGACAGTGAAGTAAGCTGCAGGTTAACTCAGACCTGATAGATGAAATTGGTTTTCAGAAACCTCAGCGGTATTTAGGTTACAAAACTTAATGGTATCACTGCATTTGAGAGCTTAGCAGAATTTTAAAAATGCAGAATGTAGATTAATAAAAGCTCGTTGGTATTGCCATTCTGGATCAGACCTGAGCGCCATCCAGGTTAGAGTAAGTTTTGACAGTGTCAAGTGCTAAACCAGAGGAAGGTGCAAGAAATCATAGTTCTCAATAGTTTTTATATGTATTTCAAGAACTCAAGATTTGCTAATGTGTATGTGGAATGTCCATACTTATGTATGGCCATGGATGTTTATCCAGGGAAGGTTTTTGATACCTCAGAAAGCAATTCCTTAGACTGTTGGAGGTGATGTTATACAGTCACCTAAACCTGACTTCAAATACTGATGCAACCTTCAGTTTATAACTGAGGTGCCACTTGGTAGAAATAAGAAGACATTATGACCTCTGATATATAGCACGAGTAAAAACTGTACTGTAATATTGCCCTAATTTGTAGCAGCCACACTTCTTAAATGAGAATGTTGACAAATAGCACTTCAGAACAAAAGCTGTAAGAATCTAGAGAGTCTGAAAAAAACTCGCCTACTGTAAAACTCTCAAAGCTAAATAAGCTTAATAAATTTCATTTCTCAACTATAGGTTAGTCATTGGCTTGTGCATGATCATTAAGTACCTATATGAAGAATAGATTTGCCATAGTAAAGAATAATTGAGTCTAGCAGTGCAAATATATACAAGATTCACTGATTTGAAGCCAAAGTAGATAGAAGACTAGGTACAGGGCAGTGGAGACCTTTGAAGGTTTGAAGTGGTTTTTTCATTCCTTTTACAAAACAGTCAGCTGTTGGTACACCTAAATGATACACTGGCTACTTTACAAAACCAGCCTATTTCTTTTCCCCTTGGATGTGTTTTAGCTCAGCTAGTAGGCTTTTTACAGATTGCACTAAGATTTGACTGGCTGCTGGACTGTTTTATACTTCTGGTCAGGCTACATAACTGGAATGTGGTTCTCAGATGAAGAATTCTCTCAGTTTTTGCTAGCATTAAGAATCACAGATATGGATATTCTACCATATAAATAAACCTTGCTAAATTTCAGCCCTGGGAGTTGATGTCAGTCAAGTCCCAACTAAAGGAGAGATGGAGTATTCACGTGCGTTGGGTTTTTGGATCCAGGAAGTCTTACTCTTACCTGTTATTAGTGTTCCTTGCAGTTTTCTCTGGAGAGCTGATGCTAGCATCTCTTGCTGACAGAAATAGTGGCCTGATCCAATGTGGTAATGCTTATGTTCATCCAGCTGATTGTGTTTGGAATAACTGTTAAAACTGCTAACCTGTTCGTAAACCAAGTCACTTCCTCTGTCGTGCGTTTGCCTTTCCTGCAGGAGCAGGTGGAGTATCACTGCTAAAACACTCCTGGTCCTAGATAGAGAACCCAGCAATGTAAGTCACTGCCCCAGGAGCCAAACTCTTTGTTATGTGGTTGTAAAAATTTAGCTTCAACAAACATGATCTTATGGCCTGCTTCTCCCTGCTGAAGTGGCTCCCCTCTTCCTCTAACAAAGGGTCTCTATCTTCATACCTGCTCCCAGCGCTCTTGGAGACTACAGTAACTTTGTCCATTGGGAATGGAGTGTACTTTTCCTGGGGAAGGCAGCAAGACTAAATTATTCAAGCAGTAGCTAACACTGCAAGATTTTTTGTTTTGTTTTGTTTTATTTTTTTTTTTATTTTTTAGTAATAGCATGCAGAATTTTGGCAAGATCTGCTGGGCTTTTTTTGTGTGCGTGTGCCTTACAATAGGTGGGTGTCTGAGGGTGGCAGGCTCTTCNTGGAGACTACAGTAACTTTGTCCATTGGGAATGGAGTGTACTTTTCCTGGGGAAGACTAAATTATTCAAGCAGTAGCTAACACTGCAAGATTTTTTTTTTTGTTTTGTATTTTAGTAATAGCATGCAGAATTTTGGCAAGATCTGCTGGGCTTTTTTTGTATGTGTGTGCCTTACAATAGGTGGGTGTCTGAGGGTGGCAGGCTCTTCAGCATTTCACATTCCATCTGATGAGTAAAAAATGATAGTCAAAAGAATAGCTAGCGTTCCATACCTTCTTTTTCCTTAATGCTGTGGGTAATTCATGCACATCAGATCCATGAACATCACAGATGGTGGGGCTAGTGCTTTTTAAAGCATTGAGTGAGTTTGTGTGAAGCTCTTCAGAGGACAAAGTTGGAGGAAATTCCTCAGTATGTGAAGTACATGCTGAACTCAGATGGGTGGGGGGCATCCCCTCTCTTCCTTCCTCATCCTTCCCCAACCCCTGTCCTCAGAGTGAGCTGTATAGTCTTATGCTAGTGAATGCTCTGGTGAGAGCAGCTGTTTGGGAACCCCAGGCTCTGTTTAACAGTTTTTGTGCTTGAAGTTCTGAGAGAAACAAAACTATGGCTTAAAGCAGAAAAAGCACCATCCCGTGGAAACCCTTCCAGTTGCTCCTCTCTGCTATGGAATAGGTCATTACTACCAGGGACTCCCACTGCACCTTTCAATTTTTGGATTTTGGACCAGTCACCTAACCTTTTTAGCTCGTTATCTCTGCTTGTGAAAGCAATGCATTGTGGGTATTTTTGGTTTTTTCTTTTCAATTACATTTCTCTGTGTTTACTTTGATCAGAATTGATTGACTTGTTTTCCTGAGGTGTTGCATCGGTTCTTTAAGATGCTGAATAATAATACTTTGCATGCTTGTGTGATCAGCCAAATCTTATCGCATGTCTAATGTGCAGGGTAAAAGCAGGTGATGTATGGATATCAGAAACAAAAGTCATGCAGCCCTGTGAAGCCTGAAAAATGTACTCAGGCACAAGTCTCTGAACCACACTTCCTGACACAGGCGACTCCAGCCCCTGTGGGATGCCTTCTGTGAGGGGCTCCTCAATTTCACAAGCCCACTTCATGAAGCCAATGTTTCCATGTGTTTAGGCGGTAACCAAAAGAATTCCAGGAGAATAACCAGAGTGGAGGTTTCTAAACCCTTGTGTCTCTCTTCAGGACGTCAGATCTGTTTGAGTCAATATTTACTGTACAAGATGGTGGTTCCCCTCCCTCTCTACTTCACATACTGTCTGCCCCTCTGCCCTTCCCTTCCCCCTTTGCATGCCATGGAAGATGACTTGGAGCCGTGCGTGCGCACACACGTTCTCTTGCTGATTTGCTCCTGCCAAAAGCCCAGGTTGTGGATTCATACATCACCTGCCTGTGTAAAACGCATGTGCATGCTGCCGTCCTCAATAACCGGAATGTGTTTTCTGTTCTTTTGTTTTTTGTTTGTTTTTTTGTTTTGTTTTTTTGTTTTTGTGTGGATTTTCTGCAGTGTGGTTTACCAGGACGGATTTTACGGTGCTGACCTCTATGTAAGTACACACACCGGAGCCTTCTTGTCCCCAACCCCTGACAAGCCAGCCTTTTTTTGTTTTGTTTTGGTTTTCTTTTGGTTTGTTCATTTGGTTTGGTTTTTTAAATATCATTTACTTTAATTTTCTTCTTCCTTGTGGATATATATATATTTATATATTTAGGAATGCAAGCATGCTTCTCTGTCACTGCGCTTGCCCCTGGGTGCAAGACCTAAGCCTTTGGGTTTCCTGATCATTGCCAGGGTCAGTTTATTGGGTGTCCTGTCCCCCACATGCACACTGGTACTAATCAACCTGAGAGATGATTAGCAAATTAAAATTTCTCTCAACACTTCTCTCATTTACATAATTTGGATATAAAAATAACAGGACTGGTTTAGCCTCAGACCTTCCCTTTCCTTCTCCCCTTCTTCCCTCACCTTTTTCTTCCCTCTTGGGGCCCTTTCAGGTTTGATTTGTGCAGCCCACACTACACTGAAGAAGTTGTATGTTTAAAAATGTTCATGTGGCATTGGGGTGTGGAGATTATCCCTTTGGGGAAGACACTGGGGCTGATGAAAAATGGAGACTGAGATGCTAGAGTGAAAACTGACATCTCATTTTGCTGGTAGGAATGGCACCTAAATAGGCTAGATTCTCCTCTTCAGGGAATTGTAAAGTACAAATACATGGAGATGTTAGGTTACAAGAGTCAGCAGCCTCCTCCTGTTTGGGAATTAGCTGTGGTACCATGGGAGACTTTGTCCTGTCATTGTCCTTGTCCTACCCAGTCAGTCTGTATTGCAAATCTCCAGGGTGTCTGTGTGTACATAGGTGGGTTGTGGATGGAGATATTTGAACTGTCCAGTGAGAAAAGTGGTTTCCTCTCCAAGGGAGAGCTGTTGCAAAGCAGGAATATGGTAGGAATATGCCTTTCAAAGCAAAAATAAAAATGTTCAGGGCCACTACTGCCATTGCAACTTGTGGCCTGCCTGGCTCTAGCAGTGTTCCCTATTGTGGCATTGTAGGTCATAGCTCTCTGGAGCTGGGGAAGTTTTGTATAGTTTGAGTAGTGGCACAATTTCAGCACGAATTTCACATTTCCGCTCCTTTGAAGGTGCTATTCCTGACATTTATAAAGAGGATCCTGGGGTTAGACTCAGGATAATGGATGGAACTAGCTTTTGGATTTTGTTGGCTTATATGGAGGATCATGTTCTGGGCAGGTGCTTTTCCCAGCCCAGGTACAGCAGTTGGAAGATATGCTCTCTGAGATAGAGAGAACTGCATGCATTTCTTCACTCTTCCATGTACTGTCGTGTGTGCAGTCCTTTAAAGATTGATCTGCCTAGTCAAGTGTTTCTTTATAAAGCTATGTTAAGGACTACAGAAGGTTCTGCATTTTCCTGCCTCACTCCTAAAACACTAGCTTTACAGACACTGACTTTGCTATGGCAAGTAACCAAGAAAATGAGTGGTGCTTAGTGCCGCTTCTCCCCGAGTATAGCATATAAAAGGCTGCCGTGTTTAAAGGGAAGACCGGCCAGTGTTACTTCCTATTTCTTTTCAGAAAGCTCCATCAGAGCTTTTGTTGGGGAGGAGAGGCTTGTTTAAAACGTTTTATGGACAGAGACTGCAGCAGTGAAGAACACCCCTAACCACTTGGTGCTGCAGAGCAGAACCACCAGGTAACACAAACCCATGCCCTCAGGTCAGGTTAGAACCATTAGGTGGGTTTCTGATGACTTTGCTGTTGGTGGCAGTGATGTCAGAAGGCAGGATGATAGAAGAGAGGACTGCATCAAAGTAGGTTGTTGTGCTTTTTCCTATGTTATTGTTGCCCAGAGCCCTCCAGTGGAGCTCAGGAAAAAGTTACCATTATCCAAACTTGAACTTGCCCTTCCAAACAACTTGCTTGGCACAGGTGGAATGATTGCAGTGTCCCTGTGTCTCAGTGATTTGCTGTGCTTTTCACTGCAGTACTTCCATCCCTCTGGTTGCTGTGATAGGTTTACCCAGATTCTGGAAGGTGTGGCAGAAGATACTTCAGTTAGGACTGGGGGGAAGTTAAATAGAGCTTCTCTTAAGACTTCTGAGTCCATAGGGTTGTGGAAAGGAGCTGAGCTGCCAGGGAGTGCTTAATGGTAGGTGACATGAAAGGGAAGTGTCCCAAGTTTGGGCTGCTTTTTCTGCATATATGCTATGCACCAATTTCTCATTTTCCTCCTCCTCCTTTTCCTCACTCCTTTTTTCTTTCCTGGGGCAACCATCCTGCTAGCCATTTCTTCTGTGAAGAAGGCATTCCATCTGTTGTTGGATGCGTCCCACTCTGGCAAGATACCTGAATTGATAAAACAACCTGCCCCAGGATGCAGAGGGCTTCATTTCGGATCATAAGAAAGGTTAACTTTCTTCTACAATGGGGTCAACCTGGGTGGCGGGGGGGGGGGAAACCCAAACAAACCCACCCGTGCGAAGACTGCTCCTGCCTGTGAAAAGCGTGCTTGCATCCACTGGAAAGAAAAGGCTGGTAAGCCCCGCTGTGGGCTGTTTGTATGATTGTTTCTTTCCACAGCTGTGTTTTTTTGAACTGCTCTTCCTGTGTTCTGTTATAGAATAGTCTTACAGGAACCAATCATTAGCGCTAAAATACCTCAGGTAGGAGTGCCAGTGTGACCTGCCAACCAATCAGATTGTGGATTGCAGTGGAAAAAACTGAATTATACTAACCATTCCAGCACCACATTAGAGATGGGAACAGAGGCTTTTTTAGAGCAGCGCAGACTCACGTGTGAGCCAAGCCCCCACTGTAGCAGAGCGGCATGTGTCCAGATTTCATACCAAGTGGCATTTCACTCAAAATAAAAAAAAACTAAACAAAAACCAACAAAAAACTAAAAACCACCAAAACTTCAATTCAGTGGAAGGGTTAACAAGGTCATGCTTGTCCCATTACCATGTAGAAGCACCTGCTGCAATGGACACCGTTGTCCTGTCACCTCTTCTAATTCATTCATGCTCATTCCTGGTGCACATATGCCACCCTTCTAATACAGAAATACCAGAAGCGGTTCTAGCCCTTTCTGCTTCTTAACTTCAGTTATATGGAATTATGGGGGTGGAGAAGACACATCTGAGAGATGACAAATAAAAGATCCTAGAATTGGGCTCACTGCCTAAACCTGGCAAGCAGTAAAATGTACCTAAATGGTACTATGAGTTACACATTTCTCCAGGGTTATGGACACACTTGTGTCCTAGGGGCAGAAAGGCTCTTTGGGTTAAAGAGGGCCAGTAACATACTTTGTGTGCCCTTCTAAGGCAGGAAGGGAAAAAGAAAAGGGAGGTTTATAGCACATTGGCATAGTAAGCTGTAGTTTTGGATTTCCTCCTGCTCTCGTTGGATTGATCACCTGATATGGACTTGACGGGTGGAAGAGAAGATGTACTTGAGCTGAACTGCAGAAAATGCTAATTTATTTTCATTAATGCACTCAGTAATTGGAATGCTGCTTTAGTTGGGATTGCAGCTTCCTGTATATGTTGTTTTTCCATGTTTGTCTTCAGAAAATATAAGACAGTACTGAAAAAGCTGTCATCTAATGTTAAAGAAGGAATTTAAAATAAAATATTGCTTTGTTGATGAGCCAAGGACAGTAACATCACAGAAGAGTCATTTTAAATTTGGGCTTTTGTTCATACCCAAGCAATACAGCTGTTTGACAGCTCAGGTCTATNAGAGAAGATGTACTTGAGCTGAACTAAATGCTAATTTATTTTCATCAACACACTCAGTAATTGGAATGCTGCTTTAGTTGGGATCGCAGCTTCCTGTATATGTTGTTTTTCCATGTTTGTCTTCAGAAAATATAAGACAGTACTGAAAAAGCTGTCATCTAATGTTAAAGAAGGAATTTAAAATAAAATATTGCTTTGTTGATGAGCCAAGGACAGTAACATCACAGAAGAGTCATTTTAAATTTGGGCTTTTGTTCATACCCAAGCAATACAGCTGTTTGACAGCTCAGGTCTATAGGCTCAAGCACTACACGGGGAAAGTGATCCAGCATAGCCCCAGCAACACTGGGAGGCCAGAAAGACAGAGAAAGAGAACTTGAATCAAGATAAGCAGCATTTAGGCTGGTGTTCATTTCTCTCACATGCTCCCCAGACAATCCAAAAGCNTTTCCATGTTTGTCTTCAGAAAATATAAGACAGTACTGAAAAAGCTGTCATCTAATGTTAAAGAAGGAATTTAAAATAAAATATTGCTTTGTTGATGAGCCAAGGACAATGACATCACAGAAGAGTCGTTTTAAATTTGGGCTTTTGTTCATACCCAAGCGATACAGCTTGGATTTGACAGCTCAGGTCTGTAGGCTCAAGCATTACATGGGGAAAACAATGCAGTNTACTTATGAGATGAGACTAAAGATTTTAAATATATGGGTAACCTGTCTCTGTGGAATCAAGTAGGTGGAGGGGGAGTTTGCATGGCTGTCCTGAGTTTCAGGCACTATGCCACTCAGTGGCTTCTTCTGTTGCAGTTTGGCTGTGGCACTGAAGGAATGTGTTGAAGCTAGCAAGGACCTTTTCTTTTTTTCTTTTTTTAATTATTTCTTTCATTTGGAAACATGGTTTTTCCTAAATATGGTTTTTGCTCTGTGCTGTTATAGTTTATATTTACTGGTGTGCCTGAAGAGGGTGGCACCAGAAATCACTTGGGGTCGTAGGACCCTGCAGCTGAGGTTGCGGATGAGCTCTGCATATCAAGTTTTGTGTGAACAGGAATAGCAGGAGAAATATCTGGTGCATTGGACAAGCTGAACAGGCTTTAGATGCATTTACTGAATTATATAGGTGGATCCTGGGTTATGGAGAACAGGAGCATCAGCTGGGTAAGGCAACCTGTACAGTGTCTGCTCTGTACTGTCCCAGAGCTTGGTGAAAGGATTTATGAAAAAACAAATAATAGTTACAACAGTNGTTTACTGGTGTGCCTGAAGAGGGTGGCACCAGAAATCACTAGGGGTCATAGGACGCTGCAGCTGAGGTTGCAGATGAGCTCTGCATATCAAGTTTTGCATAAACAGGAATAGGAGCAGAAATATCTGGTGCATTGGACAAGCTGAACAGACTTTAGATGTATTTACTGAATTCTATCGATGGATCCTGGGTTATGGAGAACAGGAGCATCAGCTGGGTAAGGCAACCTGTACAGTGTCTGCTCTGTACTGTCCCAGAGCTTGGTGAAAGGATTTATGAAAAAACAAATAATAGTTACAACAGTTCTTCTTTGTTTCACCCTATTTTGGTGTATTTGGACCTGCTGATCATGCTAAATACATCCCCGTCTCAGAAATTTCCCAGCTGTCCACACTCATTGCTCCTATGACAGGAATGCACCATGGCCATTATAATACCCATTTTTGGTTTTATTTGAAGTACACATAAGTAGACTTTGCAGATCGCTTTGAAATGAGCAGGTCTGCCTGTATGAGTGTGCCTCTATCCTGAGATTTTTTTGTTTTTTCCTTTTTTAAATAACCAGTAGCTTCAATTTTGCATCAGTGCATGGTTAAAAAGCAATACACGNTCATCCTATTTTGGTGTATTTGGACCTGCTGGTCATGCTAAATACATCCCTGTCTCAGAAACCTCCCAGCTGTCCACACTCATTGCTCCAATGACAGGAATGCACCATAGCCATTATAATACCCATTTTTGGTTTTATTTGAAGTACACATAAGTAGACTTTGCAGATCGCTTTGAAATGAGCAAGTCTGCCTGTATGTGTGTACCTCTATCCTGAGATTTTTTTTGGTTTTTTTCCTTTTTTANGAGCAGGTCTGCCTGTATGAGTGTGCCTCTATCCTGAGATTTTTTTGTTTTTTCCTTTTTTAAATAACCAGTAGCTTCAATTTTGCATCAGTGCATGGTTAAAAAGCAATACACGTCAGCTATTTCTTAACTTCATTTATCCAATGAATTATGTCTCCTGTTTTTTGTTTTGGGGTTTTTTTGTTTGTTGTGCAGTTGACTGAAGAAATGTTAACATCCCGCTCTAAATCTCTCAGTGGAGTCTCTGTTCCCTTCTCTGATATAACAGATGGGTTATTGCTTGTTATAATTATTAACATTGTGGTGTGGGACTGGGCTAGGGTGGGAGCCATTCTGGGGGGGCGAGGGCGGGGTGCTGCGGGAGTCATTAAGGTTGGAATGTTAACTCCAGTGGTGACTGACTGTTTCCGTAATAGCAGGTTGTTGTGGCTGCACGCTCTAGTACTTGAGGCTGTGTACTTCACTGAGCTTGTGGTAGAGCCTAGGGCGAACTTCTGTCCCAAGAGAATGCTGGGATGGATAGAACTAGCCAATATGAGTCTGAACGTGGTGACTTTGCTGGTTGTTCTAGCTCCAGATGTCAGCATGCTTAGTTTTTAATTTTGATTAATAAATGTTACTCCATTCCCCCTCCCCCACCTGATTCCACCCCTTCTTTTCTTATTATTTTTAGGTTTTTTTGTTTTGTTTTGGTTTGGTTCTGTTTTGTTTTCCTTTATGAGAGACATGAGTTAAAAGAGTTATAAGCCTTTTTGGTTTCAAACTGCATCTTGCTGTCATGTTCAGAGTGTGTGCCAGGCACATTTGAATTGGCTTCTGGTCTGAAATGTGACTGGCAATGTGACTGGAAGTGTGGGGCAGAGAGGGAATCAGGATGCATGCTGAGGCCAGCTGCCCTGAGGAGGATAGTGCCTGGAGAAAATGCCTCCTACACTGTGCCCTGGTGACAGACCAAGGGTTCAGAAAGGTCATAGTCTAAGGGGAATACCACAGTGGTATTGATACAAAGTTTTGTCTCAATTTGGTGACGTTAATGAAGGTTTGATTTGGATTAAGGCTGCCCCTCATTCCTCTTGCCTCTGTCATGTTTTACATGGTGGTCCAATGATACCATGGCAAAACCAAGCTAAACATCCCGAAACCATCAATCCAAAATGCAGGATTTAAAACAGCCAGGTGAGATTAAAAGGGCTAAACTGTAACATGACATCTCTTCCAGGCCATTTGGTGATGTTTCACAGGTTGCTGTGAATCTGTGTTGCTTTTTCTCCTGTTAACCAGAA
>VZTR01010310.1:24773-36783 GCA_013400775.1 Chaetops frenatus | reverse complement strand
ATTAAAGAATCCATTCCTTTCTCTGTGATTCTTTTGTCTAAGTGGACTGTCAACATCATGCTCTAACAACAGGCAGTAAATCTTAATCACATTTTTATGTTGTGACTTCCAAAGTATTGAAAATGGATAGATGTGACTGTTGTCAAGAAGGCTTTGAGAAAATGAGCCAAATATGCATTGCAGAACTTAGTTCAGTTTTGCCTTCCACTGTCTTCGTGTGCTGAATGATGTGCAGCTAACACAACAGAAGCAAGGGATGCCACCCAGAGGGACCTGGGAAAGCTTGAAAAATGGGTTCACAAGAACTTTGTCGAGTTCAACAAGTCTAAGCAAGGTGCTACAACTGGGTTGAGTCAATCCCAAATACTAAGACTGGGAGAACTCATGGAGAGCAGCCCTGGTGATAGGGACTTGCAACTGCAAAAGGGTGAGAGGTGGGTGCACCCTGGACCTGAAATCCTGATCCTCAGCACAGGCAGCAGGGGAGGGGGAGGATTCTGCCCCTCTGCCCCACTCAGGTGAAGCCTCACCTGGAGTGATGTGTCCAGCTCTGCAGTCCTCAACACAAGAAATACATGGACCTCTTAGAGCAGGTCCAGAAGAGAATATGAAGATGCTCCAAGGGCTGAAGCACTTCTCCTATGAAGGCAGGCTCAAAGAGCTGGGTGTGTTCAGCCTAGAGAAGAGAAAGCTTGGGGGAGAATTTAGACCCTCTTTCTGTGGCTGAAGAGAGCTTATAAAAAGGATGGACAGGAACACTTTTTACTGGCAGATAGTGACAGGACAAGGGGTAGTGGTTTTAAGCTGGAAAGAGCAGGTTCAGATTGGCTGTAAGAAGAGATCCTTTACTCAGAGGGTTATGAAGCAATGGAACACGTTTCCCAGAAAGGCTGAGGATTCTCCAGCCCTGAAAGTGTTGAAGGCCAGGCTGGATGGTGCTTGGAGCCATGTAATCTTNCCTCAACACAAGAAATACATGGACCTCTTAGAGCAGGTCCAGAAGAGAATATGAAGATGCTCCAAGGGCTGAAGCACTTCTCCTATGAAGGCAGGCTCAAAGAGCTGGGTGTGTTCAGCCTAGAGAAGAGAAAGCTTGGGGGAGAATTTAGACCCTCTTTCTGTGGCTGAAGAGAGCTTATAAAAAGGATGGACAGGAACACTTTTTACTGGCAGATAGTGACAGGACAAGGGGTAGTGGTTTTAAGCTGGAAAGAGCAGGTTCAGATTGGCTGTAAGAAGAGATCCTTTACTCAGAGGGTTATGAAGCAATGGAACACGTTTCCCAGAAAGGCTGAGGATTCTCCAGCCCTGAAAGTGTTGAAGGCCAGGCTGGATGGTGCTTGGAGCCATGTAATCTTGTGAGTGACATCCCTGTCCATGGCAGGGGAGTTGGAACTACATGATCTTTAAGGTCCCTTCCAACACAAACCAGACTAGCATTCTCTGATTCTATGATTCATAGATAGAGTAACAACTGAAAGGAAGGAATACTGAAATACCTGATAGAGCTGTAGTAAATATCCACTCAAGGTCGATGAGAAGCACTTAAATATTGTTAATGATCAATGGATTGAATCATAGAACAACAGAATGAGTTAGAGTGGAAGGGATCACTGGGGTTCATCTGGTCTTAGCCTCTGCTCAAAGCAATTATGCATGTCATCCATCTACCTATCCACATATACATAAAAACTTCTTTTCCTCTCTCTTGGTTCATTACGTGTGCAAACAAGCACACATAAACACAGAACTTCTAATATAAGACCAAGAAATGAAACAGACTCTCAGAAAGGAAAAAATAAAGAAAAAATTGTGGAAATTTAATTCCATGACCTTTATTGATTAAATATCCAGATTAGATGGCTTAATTAGATAGTGTAGTTTTTCTGTGTGCAAACTGGGAAATATAACATGGTCTGCAGAGATCATCATTAAGTAAATCTTTCTGCTCTATCCTTCTAAATGAATGTATTGTTCATATAAATGGTTCACAGAGAGAAACTTGTTAATTATTCATGTGGGAGATTTTTGACAATCCCTGTGGCAATGAGGTTCAGAACAACCAATAAACTGCAAAGGCATGTATTTTAAATTCAGTAGTGAACTAACAGAATCATTCATTTGGAATAACATGAATTCACTACTTTAAGTCTTGATAAAAGAACTTCTGGGCATTTCAGAATGAGATTCTGTCATTCTTGAAAGAGCTGTGGACAGGATGCAACATTTACCAGATGATGCTCCCAGTCCCACATTACTGAATCACTTGAGATAGATTAATGAAAGAGACCCTACTGGCTTTGAAATCTGTTCATCCATGAATATTTTTCAACAGTGAAGGTCAGCAGCCACTCAGAGTATAGACTTTAATTGCAAATTTTAGATAAAGGCCCTTCCCCCCCACTATGTCATGCTCTGGTGATCTAACATAATACATTCATGTCCAGTAATGAAGTTTCTTTTTCCCATGACAGTGATCTCTGAAGTTATTCAACAGACTTTTAAAAAATAAACCAACAGCCTTATAAATTAGGGTGGCAGATTTGTACCAAGCTTTACCCTCTACATGTAATGCTGTCTAAGAATAACAGAAATGGAATTTTGCTTCCAGCTCTTGAAGTAAAATACTTCATTCTAAGAAATGAAAAAATAAAAACCAAAATACAAACAACAAAAACCATAACAAAACCTTCAGAAACAGTTCAAACAACTCAAAAAATAACTCCTACAAAAAGCAAAATGAAAGGGTCCACATGCTGCTGCCCTTAGTGATACTGAATAATCATTTATTTTGTTAATACTTCCTAATGTATGTCTACGCTTGGATCTGAATTTACATCCTGTCTGTATTCTGTGTGCAGCTCACAGGGGGCAGAGGGAACCTCACTGGTGTTGAGTCACCACCTCAGTGCACTCGCTCTGTCCTCATAACAGAGTTGTGTGATCACAGTCCAGCTGGGATTCTTCCGACAAAAGTTTGATACTGTCCAGTGAAAGAGTAATTTGGATTTTAGACTCACAGAGATCATGTTGCCTTACTTTGGACATGGTGATTCAAGCCATGGTCATCTGTCAGCATTATATGAAAAAGCACAGCTTGATCAGGGTTAAAATCAGGGGCTTTATCTGCCTGGATACACATTTCAGTGATTCACTTCAAGTGCCATATAATTTGCACCCAAACTGGATATGTCATTGTGCAGAATAAACTGATTCTTTCCAGCTAACCTTCCACTTATTCTCTGATTCCTTTTTCCTCAGTAAATTGCTGATAAGGTTTTTTGCCTGTCTTTGGAAACAGATGAGATCAAATATAGAAGAGAAACAGAGGAAAGAAAGTTCAAGATAAGGGAAATTATTAGATCCAACCCTATGGCAAGTAATTCTCTCAAGGTACATCCACTTCAGGCATTATCTATCTCCATTTAGCAACGGAGAAGTTGTCACTTGGAAGAGTGTTTAAAAAAGTAATGATAATTCAATAGCCAGACCAGGAAGAGCCATGGAGGAATTCTCCCTTACCTGGAGAAGCCATTTATTCCACTAGAAAATCCGAACAGATCTGACATAGCTGCATTTTGCACAAAATATACGCTGGTACAAATAACCAAGTCATAGTGCCTTGGAGTGGCAGGAGCTCACTTGAGATTTCTGCACTGATAGGTGGAAATGTCACAGTGAAGTCATAATTACAGCTGTGTAAAGGAATGCGTTATAATTAACAAAATTACGTGTGGCCTTCAGAGCTCTACCCGTGTTTCTGGAACTGTGCATGTTTTTTAACTGACCACAAAGCTCATTATCTACACACGCATGAAGAATTTTCATCCTCATTGCGTATCAACTAGTTTTCTTAATTTATGTCCACAAGGACTTTAGACTTCCTCCTTAATGTATTCAGCAAATTTCACATCTTTTAGAGAAGATGTATTGAATCTCAGAGCCTGGGATTTGATTGATCCCAATGTAGAGGCAATATATTACCACGTTGCAGCAATGTCTGACAGGCATTTATTATGGATTTTAAAAGGATAAGGGGTCTCACACAACAACTACACAAGTTTGTGAAATCCCTAAAGGTCATGTCCAGAGAAGAAATGTAACATAGGAAAAGCCATTCTACTATTAAGAAAATAGTGATCTGTTCCAGAACAGAAAAGACCAGATGTGGTCTGATCCAAAGCTCATTAAATAGGATGGGAGTCAGATAATTATGGATTTATATTAACAACATAAGAAGGGCAGCAGAGGGATTCAATTATTATGCTTAATTGGTTAGGGAATACCAGAAAGTGCTGTACTGCATTTTATTGAGTATAGCGTTAAATAAACATTAAGAAAAATATATTCAGATGAGAATCAAGAGGGTAAGGAAAACAGCCTATCTGGTGAATTGCAAGACAGTGATTAGTTATTCATGTAAATTCTAGGGGCCATTAGCCTGAGTAAGATGTTAGCTTTCCATTTCATATGATTACATTTTGCTCAGTGAAAGTGTTAATATTTTTATCAATTAGTTATGACATTTCTTTTAGTCTGTCTCCTAAGGTGAGTAGTTTTAATCTTTCCTGTAATAGTGAATAAAAAGTAGGAAAAGACAAGTGCATGGTGTATAGAAATATATTAGAAAATGCTGTATCACCTCTACTGGAACTGACCATATTTGGAGTACTGAAATTTAACCTGAATACTGGGTTGCTTTTCTGTGTTTCTGTATTATGGAGAGAAAGCTGCATTTCAGTTATAAGTGAAATTATTATTATTAGATGGGCGTATTACTTATGTCACTTGTTCACCGTAGGTCTCGAGATAATAAGCTTTCAACTGCGAGTTAAGTAATATTTTGAGTCACTGAGACATTTTCAAACAATTTGAAAGATTCTGTAAACTGTATTTAAGAATTTCAAAGCCAACTTAAAGATGCACATGCAAGGAACCCATTCATCTCTGGGTATCAGTGGTTTCAGATCTAAGCAGCATTAAGATCTCACTGTTTATTCAAAACATGTTTTTAAATAAAACCACACTTTATAGGCTAAAACATGCATTAATTAAATCACAGCCTTGTTTCTGCTCTACGTAACTCATGCTGATTTGTCTTTTTTCTTGTCATGCTTGAAATAAGAAAGATGCCAAAAGCTTTTGAATGCTGATACTAGGGCTGAGCTGTCTGGGTTAGGAGTGGTATAGATGAAGACTGCTCAAACCCCCATCCTGCCAATGTGGTGTGTGAGTGGTATCTCCTCTGGAGGTAAAACATAACTGGGTTACAGCTGGACAAAGTTTAATATCACAGGGCATCATCTTCACCAATAGTTTTACCTGGATTTTTACCAACTGGGGACAAAAATCTCTCTGAAATCCATAAGAATTCTTGCTCCAGTGCTTAGGTTTCTGAACCAATTTGTTATTTGAACTAATTGCTTCTGAATTTTTGGTTGTTTGTGGGATTTTTTGTTTGTTTTTGTTTTGGTTTTGTTTGTTTGGGGTTTTTTGTTGAAGTCCTTTACCAGTGATGCCACAGAATATCTTAAAGAGCTGTGAGATCTATTCCTTAAACTCGTTGACACTAAGCAAAGAATATTTTGAATACAATAAGAACTTAAATCATCTACAGTCAGTCTTCCTAATCTGCTGCTTAGATGTGACACAGAAACCATTCAAAGGAAGTGTCAAGGGATATATCTATAGGATGACCAAAACTAGCACATAATGCTTAGGTCCTAAATGTTTGTATCACCTTTTTGTAGAATTTTTACCTCCTCCACAAGTAGATCCCTTGAAAATCAGTACCACCATCCAATGACTGAGAAAGCATGAACAGAGCATCAGGTGGCAATTGTATAAACCTACACTACAGTCATCAGTAGATGTGTAAAAACTCATAAGGGATACACAAAAAAAAAAGTGCTGTGCCAAAGGCTTTATTCAGTATCTAATAGGAAAACCACTCTGGCCAGTTATTGAATTTTATTACTATAAAAGGGCTTATTCACTGCATTATGCTTTGACTGCTCAGAAAACGTGTTTCTGTCAGGTTACTGAGCTGGCCACCATGCTGCTAAATCATTTAATGTGCTCAGTTTTACTCTTGAAGTAAGTGAGGTGAAGTTCCACAGGGCATGAAACAAACACAGCAGCAGCACTTCAGCTTTAATAGTGTCTGACACCCAGCTCAGCTTGCCACCCGTTCTTCACAGCTGGAACACAGCTGGTCCAGAAGGAGAGGCAGGACAGGATATTCTTAGGCTGAGGCAACAGCAGCTCTCCCAAGAACCTGTCAAAGCGAGCACTGGGGTTGCTGTCGGACATGATCTCATTTAAGATGACACTGGGCAAGGCTGAAAGATGAAAGCACACAGACTTAGCTAAACTCTTACACAGTTGCTCTCTAATGTTTAGGGAGAAGCCAGGATCAGCTGGGTAACACTCTGGCTGTACACATTACCAGCTCCCCAGGAGCAGAGAGTTTACTTTAAGCTCTGATTTGATTCATATAAACTGCTTGAAGCCAATTAACACAATGTAATCACAGTAGTGGTGGTAGTGCTCTACCTCCAGCAATGTGTGCTGACAGCTTGCTAAAGGGTTACAGGAAGGAAGAAAACCTTGGTTTAAATTCAGGTCAACTTCCTACCATCTAGCACCGTGGCTTGTCCTTCAGCAGGGTGCAGTGCTGACATAAGCATTCACCTACTTTGAGGTCCACATTGCACAGGTATGAACAGACAGAAGAGCTGCTAAAAAAAAAATTAAAGAAAAAAGAAAAAAAATTGTAATTTATTGGGATCTATGCACAGGGTAAAGCTTGCATGGGGACTCAGGTTGTTTAGCTGTCTCTGTTTGGTGGAGTCTGTTTCCATGGCAAAGATCATTGAAACAGCATCTTCAGCTGGATGGGGTTGGACTCTTCAGTTCTTACATCCAGGGGTTCCTTGGCCCTGCATGACTGCCCTGGACGTGGATGATCTGTCATTATATATAATCTTATACCAAATACAAAACATCTCCCAACTACCTTAGCCATGAACAGAACACTGCCTATTGTGGCCATTCCTACACCTGCAGAAACAGTTTCTGCTGCTGACTTAGAAATGTCTTATCTAAGTACACTTTGGCCACTTCTGCATCAGGAAAGGATTGCATAGGCTTGTTCCTTCTTCTTTGGAGGATTGTGAGCCATTTCCCAGCTCCAGAGTCTCTCGTGTCGTTTAACAACCATTGAACTAAGCTAACTTGTGTAGGAACACCTACAAATCCAGTGACACCAAGACTGAAACACACAAACAAAATGCAGTGACTTAATCCCTCCATTAGGTTGAACTATTCTTCTCTCCATATGTCCTTTTTCTTTTGATATTGATCTCATATTAACTGTTCTGCTGTGTACCTCATTACTTCAGCTGCCCAAATCTTCCTCCACCTACATATGAACCTCTAAGAAGACACTTCAAATATAGCTGTTATATATAAAATTCCAATCCTGTTCCAAGGAGTTTCACTTACTCTTTTAGTGGTCTGTTAGTTAAAGAAATTCAGTCCCTATAGTCTAGACAGACAATTAACCCTGGTAACCCCCAGAAATACATGGTTAGTATTCCCCTGCACGAACCAAGAATAACTTAATTAGAAGTTCAGCCTAGGAAGTGGCTGCCTACTGGTAACAATGTTAGTTCTTCTCCATGGTACTTCATAAAAAGTCTTTCTCAAAATAGTTTACAGAGTAAAAATATATCTATATATCCCAGAGGAAAAGGGAAATTAATAGGTTTAAGTAATGATGAAAAGACATACTGAAATGAAGTTTAAAATAGATAAGAAAGCTGATGTGGAAGGAAAAATGCAAAGAATATTTTCATATGACAATAGACTGGAGAAAAAGTAGCTTATGAAAATATTTTTTTACTTCTTACTATTGGAGCCCATACCTACAAAAAATTTTAAATACATCTGCAAATATTTAATTCCTTATCAGTTAATTTTGTTTTATCTGTCTCCCTCAGAATGAATTTTCCTTAAATATGGATGACCTCCACATGTATTTGTCCAGAAATATTTTTGAAAAATGCTTAGAATGAAATATTATTGAAAAATGTACCAGATGTTATAGATTTGTCTTGAAGGGCACGTATTCACATCTCACTTAAATTCAGCATTTCAAACTGAGTACTTATTCCTCTTACATTTGATATACTGAAACAGTAAGGTATATCTAGAGGCTTATTCAGGTCTTCATCAAGTTCATATCCCTGGTTTGGGTTTGTGTGGCCAGATATTGGTAGCAGGAGGGGTACAGGGGTAGCTTCTGTGAGAAGCTGCCAGAAGTTTCCTCCAAGTTCAAGAGAACCAATGCCAGCTGGATCCAAGGTCGACCCTGTGCTGGGCAAGTCCAGGCCTCTCAGTGGCAGTGGTAATAGCTTTGTGGTAACAGGTTTAAGAAGGAAAAGAAGTTACTGCGTGGCTGTAGCTGTGCTCAGAGAAAAGCAGGGTAAGAACATGTGCAAGGAACAGCCCTGCAGATATCCAGGTCAGTGCAGGAGGGGCAGGAGCTGCTGCAGGCTCTGGAGCTCAGATTCCCCTGCAGCCCCTGGAGCAGCCCATGGTGAGGTAGCTGTGCCCCTGCAGCCCAGGGAGGGCACAGGGAGCAGAGATCCACCTGCAGCCTATGGAAGAGACGCATGCCAGACCAAGGCAATTCCCAAAAGAGGGCTCTGAAAAGAGGGAAGTGGGAGCAGGGCCCTGACGGGAAGATGTCCGTTTTTTCTTGAGATATCTAGGTGTCAGTCTGGTAGAGGTCCAGGCTCATCTCTGTACAAGGTTGAAAAAAATTCTGAGGCTGATATCTTCTCAGCATTTGATTTCAGGAATCTAATAGTATAGAGAGCATGATTAAGAGATCTAAATTTCATTGGTTGCAATTTGAGAAGCAGATTCAAATGTTACTGTAATTCACTATTGTTGGGGTATAAAGCACAGATAGCACTCTGGACCTTATTAGCATAAGAGATCTGATAGACAAAATGCCTTGGCAGGAGCAAACAGAACTGTGAAGATTGAATCAAGGCTTTACTGGAAAGGGAAATCACATCAACTTCTGCAAATAAGAAATGTTGTAAAACATGTAAGTTTGCTTATGTGATTATTAGCCCAATGACTGTAGTAAAGAATTATTAACCTTCCTAAGATAGTATATAAACATGTGTAGTCCACAATAAATTCAGATTCTGACCACCATCAGTCTCTCCGTCTCTCTTCATCGCCGATACACTATGACTTGATTTTAAGGCTTAGAGTGCAAACACCCTAAGATCTACATCCTTATGCTTAATGATGCAAATGATTTAAGATCATCACAAGATAGATAAGCACATGGGAATGTCTGGGACGAAGTGATTGTTGCAGCACAGCACGGGCAGCTCGACACCTCATCCTTCCTGGAAGTGTCTCCCAGGGGAGGGCACTCTGGTTGGGTGGAGGGGGCTCACCACACTCGCATGCCTAGCCCGTGGAAATAAGGCTATGGAGGCAGGAGGGGTTCCTGTGTGGAAGCCCAGCAGGGTTTATTGGGTCCATGTGCTGAAGAGTCATGTGACAAAGAACCCAGAACTGGGAGGGTCCAAGGGTTTTATATGGGGAAGGCAAGGGGCGGGGAGAGCATCAGGGTCCAATGGTCTGAGGGCTCAGGGGCGGCACACTCAGGGCCCAGGGTATGTGGGCCAATGGGAGATAGGGAAGGAGTGGCAAGGGAAGACAAATGGGGGCAAACCAACAGAGGTACACAGAACAGAGAACTTGCTGGAAACTAACGTTGTATACAGTGAACTGGGGGGCAAGCCGGCCAATGGGCCGACTACCAATGGGGTTACGGGATACATAACATGGCTATACAAGGCAACAGGGGGAGTGTAACTGGGGTAACTGACATCTGATCTTTGGTCTTCCTTGGGAGAAGCCAGAGCCTAGGAGGCACCCTTCCAGGGCATCCACAAGTGACTTCTCTGAAGACAGCTTCATATTTTGTTGTCACTTAGGAATTTTTCCCCTTACAACATGATGTAGCTCAGTACTCCCCTAGGACACCTTTAAGGAAAGCACCAAGTACCTCCCAGAAGAGAGGATTACTGATTCATTGCAATTTTTTTTCAGTTCATTATTATCTTGTCACAGACACTTAGAACCAGATCAGAAATGTTTAGCTTAAAAACCCAGCCTAAAATCCTACACTTGGTAGTAGCCAGGAACCAACATTCAGGAAAAGATAGTAAAAATGAGGCAACCTGTGTCTCCTTGCAGCTTCCAGAAATCTGTTCTGCAGTCAGTTCCTGACCCTGGGGTTTTACTTCCTTATTTTATTTTTTAATAGAGCTTTTCTCCATTAATTTGCCTAATGCAGTAGAAGCTATGCAGTCTCCCATAGGAACACAATACAAATGAAATTTTGAATTTGTGTCACATGCTAAGCAATAGCTCCAATTCCAAGAAACCACTATAATCACAAAAAATTGCAAAACAACTAGAACAAGGGATGAGTTCTTTGAAGGTAAGTGCTTTCAGAAATGGCAAAAGATGCAGATTTGCTGCTGTCATGTGTGTTTTCTCCCGCTTGTTTTGAATAGGCTCTGACATCAGGCATCACTATAGATATCGCTTCCTTTTACACAGTAAGAGAAATATTGTGCACCATGCAGGATATAATTGAACATCTGATTCTAGATGACAAAAAAAAGGGAGCAACAGAAACATAACAAGAATTCCTAGATCACACTATTCTCATTTTTTACACTGGTAGAAATACATTTTTAATAAAAAATTTATTTTAACTAATTTGTTTTTTCCTGAGGTTGAAAATTTATAAACCAAAAATGTTTTTAGTTTGACTTACTTTTCACAGTAGAAATTTTCCTTATGCATGAATTATGTTATCTTACAGCTATGATGGAGCTTCAGCAGAAAACATCAGACACTTGCATGAGCATCTGTGAGAGCCTAAGTGAGAAAGAAGTATTACTTAAAAGGAGAAAACATGGTGGATAATACAGCTAAAAAGTAGAAGGAAAAAAGTAAATCATATTGTCTTACTAAGCTAACAATCACAGGAAATAGCCTCTCCTACTATTTTTTTGTTTGGTTGGTGCTTTTTTCTTTGTTTTTGAGGTTTTTAGAGAGGTTGAGTGGTTGGTGGGTTTTTTCCCTTGGTTTTTTGGGTTTGTTTTTGTTTGTTTGGTTGGTTGGTTTTTGTTTTGTTTTGTTTTTGTTGTTTTTGTTTGGTTGGTTGTTGTGGTATGTTTTGGTGTCTTATGTATATTGTTATCTTGTTTTGCTATGTAAATGGGTTACTCCTTTACACCTCTCTGGTATTGGTTTATCCCTCCCCCAAGACCTTCCTCTTGAAATATGTATCCACTCCCTTTCCCTGTCAATCCTTCTCTAGTCACTCCCTGTCCCTGGAAAGTTCCCTATTCCCATGTCTATTATTGGTTGGTTTAAATATGTCTCTTCCCCTTAGACTCTCCCTCCATATGTCAATGCCTGTTATCCCTCCCTGGAATTCCCCTAAATCTTGAAGCCCCTTTGGTTACTTTGAATTGTATCCCTCCCCTCAGTATAATCCATTGGTTTAAGTTACTGTTCCTCAACCTTAACCCCACCCTGAGTTCTCTGATACCCTGATCCTATTGGCCTTGTCAATCCCCTTCAAACTCCCTGTACTGGCTCCCTCCCTGTTCTTTGTTCCCTGCTCCCCTCTGGTACGGGCAAGCCTGGAGATCCTTGCAATGAACCGTGCTGGAAAGGGGTAACAAAGAACCCCTCCGAGCTCTGCTGTCATCATTCACCTGTGCCTGGACCAGGGGACTGCGGAGCCGGGCAGAAAAGGGCATGCTCCGGGAAAGTCACGGCACACGCCGTCACCATAGAGCGGCCGTGAAATTTGTTTGTTTTTGCTTTTGTGAGAGGCTCATTGTTATTTCCGGGAATATTTAACTGTAGGGGTTTAAACTCATTTAGAAAA